>JXTB01000019.1:1448064-1584517 GCA_002914805.1 Parasponia andersonii | reverse complement strand
ATCCCATAAAGTTTAAAATGTTTTAATTTTTCCCGATTTTATCAGTTCTAAGTCGAGTGGCGTCTCCCGATCTCACTAAATATTTTTACGAATATTCTTACGTACGCATGTGGGATCGGGGGTTGTCACACAAAGTAATCAAAATCACAAGTAATCATATTCATTATTGTACATATCATAAATCAACCAAGTACAAGCATATACATGATCTCTCATCCTCCCATCACGGTCCTGTAATACCTCTGTAATAGAGGTACCCAGCATCCTGACACTACCCGGATGTGTCAGCAAATCTTGCGCAGGGGCCTAGGTCTCTCACTTAGCGCTGCAGCAACTTGCCAACGATCTAAATACCATGATACTAAAATGGAACTCAAGTACGTGATCGTATGGTAGGTACAATATATCATAGAGTATATAATAACCGTGCATAAAGTATTTTAAGAAATCATACTTTAATACTCATTTGGTATTATTCTGGGATTTATAAAAAATCGGGCAGCATAACAGCTGTATTTTCCCAAAATCAAAATTTTGAACATGCGTAAAAATTATAACAACTAATCCTAGAACAATCCAATATATCTCAACAGTTCACAAATTTATCAAATATTCAATCAAACCATTGAATTCCATGAAAATCGACATTTTCAAGAAATAAGTCACAATGCACATTTTAAATCAAAATAAGTATAAAACTTAGTAATTGAACCCCTACCTCATTAGAATAGTGATATCTCACCAATGGGTCCTCAAGGTGCCGTTGAACGATCGCTCAAAGAGTCGGGAACCAATTCTAGGCCCTCGATCACTCACTTGTGAAAAATCAACTCCTCGACAGAACTTCGAATCGACAAACAAACTTCTTTACTGAACTCCTAGCACCAAAAATAGCTAGATTAGACATATGATTCGACCAGTTCGAGTTCAAGCCGACACCAGACCGGTGTCACGCAAAACGAGACAAAATCTAAGCCGTTAGATATGGTTTTTCGTGCCGATCACCAAATATAGTCAATATATATATTAAACTTCACCATTTTCCGAGTATATTTCAAAAATAACAACAAAAATGAAATCTAACTGTCGGATCAAAAGTCGAACCCGAGCTCAAAAATACTCAAAAATGGTAACTTTTAATCCGGGCAAAATGGGATCGTGTAATATATACTTGGAGAAAGCTCACGACGACAGGATTTGAATGCCACCGGTTTCGCGAATTTTCGTCGCCGGAATCCTCGCCGGCGAGCGACGAAAGCAGTGGCAGAGCTTCGCTCCCCCTTCGGCAACGCGGCGGTCCGGCGCCTCGGAGCTCCGGCAATCGGCTCGGCTGGGCAGCGTGCGTCATCTAGGCTCGGTGGCGGGCACAACGGAGAAGAGAGAGAACAGGCGGAAGAGAGAGAGAGAATCAGCAAGGGTGAGAGAGAGAACGAGAGAGAAATAATGAGTGAGATCGGAGGGGAGAGAGAAAAATATTCGATTTTTTTTTTTTTTATCAAAAGATCCTTTTGCCCTCTAGAAAAATGAGATTTTACAAGAAACCCTTATAGAAACTCATGGATCGGTAAAATCGTTAAGAGTAAAACCAAAACCTATTTTGATTTAGATAATCGTAGCGTTTATATAAATGTTAATAAAGATGTATTAAAATTTTTCAGTAACCGACCGTATAATAAGAGTTAAACCAAAACCCATTTTTGGGCGTGAATGATTAACTAATAATAGCATCATTTATGCAACCAACAGCGTGTACATATATAGCTAGTCATGTATACTTTAATGATCTCCTGCAATAATATTGCAAAGACAATATACAAATTGACATTTCCTATAAGATTAATTAACGAATTAAAAAAGAGAACTTTTTTAATTACTTTATTGGGGAACAACTAGGGCAATGTCTTTCGAGTATATGTCAATTTTTGAATAGTCACTTCCTTCATATGGTTAGCAAGATAAAAGAAAAGATATGGGACAAGAATTAACGGGCTATAATGGTATATATATATATATATATATAATTCAGATATTATTTTTTTAATATGAAAAATTCATATAAAATTTCGGCATAAGAGTAAGTGTACATTATAAAAGTTCATAAATTTATGGAAAATGAACCTGAATATGAGTATTATCAATTAAAATATTTTTTCAGAAATGTTTCGAAAAAGAATGTTACATTATCCTGTGACTAAAATTATGATTTTTCTTTTATGGTCACATTATTCTGTGACTAAAATTATGATTTTTCTTTTACGGTCATAAGTAATACTAAGAAAGTCATTTTTAAAAATATTCCTTAATTAAAAAAATCATTTTAGTCCAAATCACTATTATTCATGTTAATTTACCCTTAAACTATGTGTATACAAATAAGCTAATAAATTTTGTAATTTTTTATAAAATAAATATTTCAGTTTTCATTTTATTAATTTGATTAATAAAAAATTTAATGTACCATTTAATTTTCAATAAAATAAATTTTCAATAATTCCAATAAAAGTATTAAAACATGACAAACAATAACCAAACAAAAAAAGTGCACTATGAAATAGTTGAAAATTATTTTATATGCCTGAAATACTTATGCGTTATGGATGTATTATGCTTTCAGTGAAAAATATAGCAACATTTGACGAGAGATACGTAACTCAATTGTATATCTTAAAAGTATGTATGTATACGTATATTACTATACATAAAATTATTAACTACGAATTCCTTATAATTACGATTCCTTCCTTAAGACTAGAGTAATTATCTCTCGAGTCTCGCCCCTAGTTGATAATTTAACAAGTATATGGATAAAGCTTTCATGTAATCATTTATAATATCAGGAACGGAGGAGTTCCCATAAAAATAATGACAGCAGAGATAGACTTTAAAAAAAAAAAAAAAGAAAAGAAAATGGAATCTTTCCCTAATTAGATTGGTACATTATAATTTCCTATTAATTAACCAGAGGCACATGAATGACAACCTCATTCGATCATAATCATTTGCCATGGTTAGTTCCTGATTTATAAAATGTGAAAAGTGCAGAGATTCCTCTACGAAACACGTAGAAAAATATTTATATGCACGCAATAAAAAATAAAAAATAAATAACCACAAAAACAGAAAACTAAATACTTAAAAGCAGTTAGGCCAAAATCGAAAATATGAAATTAAAAATTATTAGGACATGGAAGCCAAAACGAGAGAGGAAGAAAAAAAAAAAACAACAACAACAACAAATATGCCCCCACAAACGAAAACTCCATCCAGCCCCCCGACAAAATGCAGTTTCAAATGTCAATTCCAAACTAACAGTCATTATTTTATTACTATTATTATGAGACTAATATTGGCACCAAAAATGTTTATTCCAAAACACAACGAAGAATAGTTGATAATGTAACCTAAGAAACCAATTAATAAAATACATAATAAAGAAAAACTTCGAGTTATTGGTGCTAACAATAGAAAAAGAAAATTCAGCTTGTCCCTATTTTTGTACCAATAATTGATCTTATACGAATATCAAAATATTTACATTTCAGTTCATCTCCCTTCACAAAAATACAAATAATAATAATAATAAAGCCAATTCACCTAGAACTTCGTATTATCTTATTATTGAAAAAAAAAAAAAAGAAACCTTTATTATTCTAGATGCTTCTCCAGAAGTTCTAGAGAGTCCCCCTAAAAAAATGGAGAGAAAAACCAAAAAAAAAAAAAGGGAAGGGGGCGGAGGGAATAGATTGGATTAAGATCGAGAGAATCCCCTTAAAAAAAAAAAAATGCAAAAAAAAAAAAGAGGGGGGAGGGGCAATGGATTGGATTAAGGTCGATGGTCATTTTATACATGAGCAACCATTTTTATTATAAATTACTGGTATTAAAAATTAAAAATTATCATGGTTAATCCTATAAAATCAACATGAAAAAAGTCATTTAATCTCAAATTACTCCGGGGAGAATAGCTTATGTATACCAAGCTTCACACATTAGGTCCAAATTGGACCGAGCCCAAGTATACCAACTTAGCTCTTTAGTTAGACTTGACCTTGACTTTCTTTCGCGCATTCATTATCCACGCGCTATTACAACGCTTTTAGATTTAGTCTGAAGACTTTCTCAAAACGACAGTGTTCCAGAATCAAGAGAATAAACATAAAAGATTCATTATAGTACTGTTACAAACACAAACTGGCAAAAAATCAACGTGACAAAAAATACTTTCTCAGTTGAATATGACAAATTGTTTTACTTGTGCCCCGCTTTATGATTGCCATGATCTAGAGAAAGTACTATTCTTACTCTCCATCATTGTTCTTGATTATTAGACATATATATCTAATCCTTGGGTTACCAAAGTCAATAAAATGAAATGTTATACTAATTAATCTCACTTGTTTACTTTTATTAATTTTGTCTATTTCTTTCTTTTTTTTTTTTGAAAAATTTAATTTTGTTTATTTCATCATATACTATATAGTAGTAAATGCCAAACATGGGAGTGGTTACATTAAAGCAAGTTTAAGCAATATATATATATATATATATACAGCTCAGAAAGATCAAAAGTCATGTGATTATTATATTTGTAAAGGAGTTGAAAGTGTAATTGTTGAAAGAAAAGTTAGATTTAGGTTGGAATTACATTAGTTTTAAGTTAGCATGACCCGTATATAATAGGCTGGATTTATTTTATATAAAATCCCAAGTTGTATTTAGCTTTGTTCTTAATTTCAACCTAAAACACGGAGACGTGCAAGATATATATCGTAACGAAAATGATTACTATTACTAAGCCTTCCACTAAGTTAATTTTGTGTTTTTCAGACACGGTCAGAATTTAACTACCGTTTACCAAAGCTTGAAATAAAAACAAAACAAAAACAACCAAAAAAAAAAAAGCATTAAAATGAAAACAGACGAACAACGTGAAGGATTGATTTGCAAACCCAACGTGAAGGATGAAATAAGGTTGGATAAGTTAGGGTTTTAAAAGTTGACAGGAAGAGAAAAAGAACAAAAAATATTTGGTCAAGTTATTTGGTATGTCACAACAGTAAATTAGTTAAGAGTTAGTTAAGACAACAGTTTAATTACATTAACTCATTCTTGATGATGTATCAATTAAATCCTTGATTTTAGGCTTAAAGCATAAGGCTTTTATCTATATAAATAAGTGCTTTGTTTCACTGTTGAAAAGAGATAAAATAAATAAATAAATAAAGTGTTGTTATTGAGAGTTAAAGTTGTATCACACATGTTGCAACATAAGTGATTTTGTAAGCCGGGGAATTTGTAATTATACTACTGAGAGGCATGAGAGTAGCTTGTAGTTAGAATCTTACTCTGTAATTTAAGAGTACATGAGGATATAATCTTCTTGGTTGATAATAAATTCGACTAGGAACAAGTTCCCTATATTAGATATACAAATTTCACATTGAAAAATAGAACCAAGTAAACTCGTACTGATTTTTTTCTCGCTCTGGTTTTTCCACATGTGTTTTTGGGTAATTGATTAGTCTGATTATTTCACCAACAAGTGGTATCAAAGCTATGTTACCGAGACTCTGAGGAAGATCAATCCAAGCCAAAGTTGTTGATTTCAAAAACAAGATTCGAAGATGGAAACTTTGAAGATAGAGATCAAAAAGTTCGATGGAAAATGGGATGATTTCAACATATAAAAGAAGAAGATGAAGGCTATGCTCGTTCAGCACAAATGTGCAAAAGCTCTTAGGGATTCTTTGGGTTTGCTGGAAACTATGAATCTATCAAAGAAGGAAGAGCTTCTCGAAACGGCATATAGCTTGTTGATCTTGAATCTGGTGGACAATGTGTTGTAATAAGTAGCTTGCTGATGGACAATGTGTTGCAATAAGTTGACGACGAAGACACACTTGTAAAGGTCTCGTCAAAACTTGATACTTTCTACTTGACTAAAACTCTCTCAAATAAGATATATCTTAAGGAACAATTATTTGGTTTTAATATGAATTAATAAAAATTATTGGAAGACAATCTTGATGACTTTAAGAGGATTATTGTAAGTTTGGCTAATATTAACGAGAAAATTAATGATGAAAATCAAGCTATTATCATCTTAAATTCAATGTCTAATTTTTACAAAAGACCTAAAGTCAACTATCAAGTATGGTAGGGAATCATTTTCCCTTAATGACGCTCTTAGAGCTCTTAAATCTTGTGATCTTGAAATCAAGATTGAGAAATGCTCCAATGGTGAATGTCTGCAAGTTTGTGGCAATACCCAAAAGAGAGATAAATCAAAAATGAGAGGAAAGTTGAGAAAGTAATCCAATTATAGGAAAACCTACTAGAATTGTCACAAAGATGTATATATCTGGAGATTTTGGCTAGAAAGGAAGAAAAAATAATTATCAAGATCAAGCTAATACGACCAATATCTTGGATGGGTATGACTCAGCTGATACGACCAATATCTTGGATGGGTATGACTCAGCTGATATATTTACTGCTGCATTAGAGAGTTTCTATAAAGATTAGGTCATGGACTCAGGATATACCTTTCACATAATACCAAAAATGGACTGATTATATGATTTTTGCAAGATAAATAGTAGAAAAGTTCTCAAGGAGAACGACGATGTTATAAAATCATTAGAATTGGCTCTATAAAATTCACATTATGGGATGATTCTTACAAAGTACTGGAAAAAATGAGATTAGTGCCAAAGCTTCGAAGAAATTTGGTTTCGCTTAGAATGCTTGATGCAAGTGGATATTCATACATATATGAGAATAGGATGATGAAAGTGTTAAAAGATAATATGGTGGTACTAAAAAGCATGTTGAAACATGGCCTGTACATATTACAGGGCGAAGCTGTTAAAGGGCTTGTCTTGTTACAACAGAGACATTGAACCCAACTCCTATTGCAACAAGAACTCCTGATCTGAAGATGACTCATGTTAATGCTACAACTTCCAATGTTTTAAAATCAAGATCAGACTAGACAGCAATATGGCATAAATAATTGGGTCACATCAGTATTAGAGGTTTACAAGAACTCTGCAAAGAGAGTATTTTAGACTCAAAGAAGATTTTAACACTCAATTTATGTGAATCATATATGCTGGGAAAGGGTCACAAGCTGAGATTCGCAACGGCTATTCACTCCATGAATAGGTACCTTTCTCTCTTAATGGTGCTCAATATTTCATTTCCTTTGTTGATAATTATTCACCAAGGGTTTAGGTTTATTTCTTAAGACATAAGAATAAAGCTTTTACTAAATTTAAAGAATAAAAGACCTTTGTAGAGTACCAAACCATTAAGAAAATTAAAAAACTTAGAACTAATAATGTTTTAGAATTTTGCAGTGGTGAGTTTAATCAATATTGTGCTCAAAATAGTATTTCTAGGCATATAACATGTTCTGAGACTATCTAACAAAATGGGTTAGCTAAACATATGAATAGGACTATACTTAACAAGGTTAGGTATATGCCTAATGATTCTGGTTTGCCTCAGAAATTTTGGCTGAAATAACACACATTGTATGCTATTTGATAAATAAATTACCATCATCAGTAATAGGTTGTAAGACACCGATGGAAGTTTGATCAGGAAACCCACCTAGTTTAATGCATCTTAGACCGTCTAGATATGTTGCTTATGTCCATTAGAGTCAACGAAAATTAAATCCTAGAGCTGTCAAATCTGTGTTAATATGATATTCAACAAGTGTTAAGGGTTATAAAATATGGCTAATTGATAATAAAAAATGTGTTATTAGTCAAAATATCATTTTTATTGAGAATGTTTTTTTTATAAAACTATCTTGTTGGATACTAACCCTCTATCTCAGAATGATACTTTATAATTTGAGATGGAGAATTCCACAAAGCTTGATCAAGTTACAGGTACTTATAGCTTTGAAGACGCAAACTTGGAAAGTGAAGGTGAAAGTGAAGAAGAATCAACTACGATCAGAGTAGCAGAGGAACCTGATGTTACAATATCACAGATAAAAGCTACAGAACACTAGCTTGATATTACAACATGACAGTCAAATTAATCTGATGTTACAACATCATAGACTGTAAGTACAGATCGTATTACAACACGTGCAAATTCACCAAGAAGAGATCAAGCTCCTAGACTAAGGCTCTTGTCCAGAGACAGACCTAGAAGGACAATTCAACCTCCTCTATGTTTTGCTCATGTTGATATCATTGCCTATGTATTAAGTATTAGCAATTCCAATAAGTTAGAAGAATCAAGGAGTTTTACTAAAGCATCAAAGAGCAGTGATAAAAAAGATTGGTTGAAAGCAATAGAAGAGAAGATACACTCACTTATGAAGAATAAGACTTGGAAGCTAGTTGATAGAACTTTACACAAAAAGGTTATTAGGTGTAGATGGATTTTCAAGAGGAAGCATGACATTTCTGGAGTAGAACTAACTAGATTTAAGGCAGAAGTAGCTACCAAAGGATTTTCACAAGTTAAAGATATAAACTGCCATGAAGTGTTCTCACATGTTGTCAACTACTTATCTATAAGGATTATTATTGCTATAGTAGCCATGAATGACCTAGAGTTGGAGCAGCTTAATGTGAAGATAACTTTTCTATATGGTAACCTTGATGAAGAGAGTTGCATAGAACAACCAGAAGATTTTATTAAGAAAGGAGCTGAGAATAATGTATACTTATTGCAAAAATCTTTGTATAGACTCGAGCAATCTCTTAGGCAGTGGTATAAAAGATTTGACGAGTTTATATTGTCTAAAGACTTTAAGAGGTTTGACTTTGATCATTGTATCTATTAAAAAATAACAAAGAGAGGAATATTCATTTACTTGCTACTTTATGTAGATGAAATACTTATAGCTTGTTAAGATAGCTACTTTATGTAGATGAAATACTTATAGCTTGTTAAGATAACTGTGAAATTCAAGTGTTGAAGAAAGTATTGGATATTGAATTTGAGATGAAATACTTGAGAACAGCTAGGATAGAACAACTGGAATTCTTATATATTCTCAAAAAGGATACTTGAACAAGAATCTGGACATATTTGGGATGAATGATTCGAAGGTTGTTACAACACCAATTACAGCTCAATTCAAAATAAGTTCAGTTAATAAAGAATTAATTAATGGAGAAAGAGACTACATGACTGGAGTTCCATATTCCAATATGGTTGGGAGCTTAGTGTATACTATGATTAGCACAAGGCCCGATATTGCATTTGGTGTTAATTTGGTGAGTAGGTTTATGAGTAAACTAGCAAGAGTTCATTGGGATTTAACTATAAAAAGGATTGAGAGTAGCTTGTAATGAGAATTTTGCTCTGTAATTTAAGAGTACATGATGGTATAATCTTCTTAGTTAATAGTGGATTTTATTAGGGACAAGTTCCCTACCTTGAATATACAGTTTTCACATTAACAACTAGAACCAGGTAAACTCATGTTGGTTTCTTTCTTATTTTAGCTTTTTCACGTGTGTTCTTGGGTGATTGATTGGTTTGGTTATTTCACCAATAATATTGTATATGTATTAGCTAAAAGATGCAGCAACAACTACAATATTTTTTATTCTTTTATTTTTTATTTCTAATGGGACTTGTTATAAAATAATCACTAATATCGGTATATAACTATATTTGCAATTCATGACACAAAAGAGAGCACAAGTTAATTAACATTTTGACCCGATGGCCCTATTTGGTTTCATACGTGTAGAAGAAACTATTGGAAATTCTGAAAAATTAATTTTAAACACAGATTTTAATGAAAATGATTTCTACAGTTTTGTAAACAAATCAAGAACGTAGCAGAATTGGTATTTTAAAATTTTCTTGAAACTTTATAAAATATAAATATAGGATCATTAATCTAACATAAATCAATTCACGAATCTTAGTTTAGATAAAACTTGGAAATACTTCAAAACCATTGAGCTTTTCTATATATTCTCTAGAGTCCATCGAATAATCCAGTATGTGGACACCTTCGTAACTCCCAATAAGAAGTAAGCAGATGATCCGAAAGATGTTTTTCCTTCTCCTTGATTGCACGTCTATGACCATGGGTATCTCTCCTTCGGCGGCCATGAATGAGCTCAGGATTTCTCCCGTGGTAGCTCGGCTCTCTCACTCTCTCTTTTTCTTTCTGTATGACATTAAGCACAACTACTGTACATGTAGTAGGCGTGTGGCTGCTGTATAGAGGCTTAGGAGAACTTTTTTCTTAAGTATTAGAGATATGTAAATCCTATTGGGCTCAACTGACCATTTAATTAATTATTAGGTTATGTGTGAGCTAGACAAGGGACTTTTGAATCTAAATAGTCTAAACTCTAATGGGCCAACTATCCATAATTGGGCCTTATCCACTAATATTGGGGCACTCCATTATAGGCCCAATATTGCATTCTTAGACTAAATGTTATATATTTTCTGTGAAGTCAATTAACACTCTAATTAACTTGATCCATTTAGCATATACTATACCTATATATATAGCTTCGATGCAATGTCGTACTAGTGAGGTGAAATTACCATATTACCCCTCTAGTACATATTAATCTTTAAGTTGCCATTTTTCATCTAATGGATAATAATTTATTATGGTGTTTGTAACTGCCCATACAAACACAATCAAATTCACAAAATAAATACCTGGTGCTTGGTTTTTATTATCCAAGTCCTTAAAAAAAAAAGTTAAAGGGATATTATATGCATGGTGTCCAAATCATGAAGGGTGTTCTCGTCAATTCGCAAATCTTATCTTCCATAATACTAGAGTTCGAACCATATAATCGGAACTAGTCTTTTAGTAAGTTAAAAAGATAAAACTCATGAAAGTAAGTCCGACAATCACTAGGATTAAGGTAATCTTGCAATAGTAGTATAATAGTAAAAGATAGAATATTTAGTTACAGTATTTAATCTCAAATTCTATTTTTACTTGGTCTAATTCAGAAATATAACTTTCTTATTACGCACTAGTATTTCTATCCAAAGTCAGATACTTCAATTATTAGAAACTTCATCAATCCTTCCTGTTGAATAGACAATACCACATTCTATGGAAAAATAAAGTATTCTATCTTTATTTGTACGATGTGAATTTTTTATTTAGATATAATGAAATAAAGAATTTAGTCTCTCACATATGAACACTTAACACGAACAATTTTTTATTACTTATTAGTCATAGAAACTTTTAGACGTTTGTATAATAGAAAAGATGATTATCACATGTATATGATTGAGACATAATATGAAATTTATTGACAACAAATAAATAATACTTAAATCTAATAAATATTGTTCAAAATGCCTAATAAAGAAATTACTTTCTAAGCATATTCCTAACAGAAACACATGATTGATTTGCCATTAAAAGAATGACCACGAAATCATAAGGTATACTAATTTTCCATTATATTAATTTGATTGGACATGAAAATTACACCATTTAATTTGGAATAAGTAGCTCATTTTTCACTCGAGTCAATTCTTGACTTTGGTTAAAGAAAAACTTTTTCTTTTTTCACCTTCTTTCTCTTCTTTTCTTTTTTTTTTTCCGATGGAAAGAGATATGAAAATAGTCTTTTCAGTATGCCAATAACAAAAATGTAGTATTTGATTTTTTTCCTTTTCTTTTTTGGTTAGAAACTAATAAGTAAACGTGTGATAGTTGGTAATTCTACAAGTGGCCTTGAGAAGTTTGAATTGAAATATGATCATTAACCAATTTTCCGAAAAATATGTACACATATATTCTTGAAGTACTCTAAAACATGATTGTGAGAATATATATATATATATATATATATATATATATATATGGATAAAATTACTTATGTATCTTGTATTTTAATATTTTGTTCAATTTGTACCTTATGTTTCAATTATTATCAACATTATTTGATATCTATTACAAATTTATACTTCACACCAATTTAGATCAGTTAATTTACCATAATGCCATTTAAAAAGTTGAAAATAAACCATATAAAAATAAATCCGAGAATAAATTTATTAAATTATCATGATAAATTAACTATTCTAAATTCATGTCATGGTATAAATTTGTAACATATTTCAAATCTAAGAGTCACTGTCGATAATAACCAAAACAGAATGTACAAATTGAATAAAATATCAAAATACGAGATATAAAAATAACATTGTCTCATATTATGATTAGCTGACCGACCCAATCAAACTTGAATATTTCAAAATTGAACCCAAGATCGACAATTAAACCTAATTCAACTATTTTCTTGAATTTAACAATTAAATCAAAATTCGACCAAATCCAAACCTATAGTACCGAAGTTAGACTCAAATTTTATATTTTCTTAATATCATTCTATTTTTTATTATCTAAGCCTTAAAAAAAAATGTAAGCTCATCTCAACGAAAACCCAGTATATGCCAAAACTAGGCTTTGGTAACCTCAATCTATTCAACCAAAAATCCTAATGTTACATATACACACTAAAAGGAGGAGAAAAGGGCAATTCTTCGATACCACTAGGCACCAGCCAAAGAGGAGATATCCAATACCAACCAACAAAAAATTTAGGGTTTTTGGTGTGACTTGACCTTATGTTTTTTGTGATTGGAAAAATGGTCCCTAAATTATTATTTTTAGTAATTAAGTATCTAAGTTTTAAAACTTTAGCAATTAAGTCATTTTCACGAGTACTTGTTAAACTATTGGATAGAATTACGCACTTTCAAGCTACATACAAGAATGTCAAAATCTATATTTTACTGACTTTAGTTGGAATTAAAAGGAAAATAGATAAAAATTAATAATATTTAACAACATAATACAAAATTTTTAAAAAATAGAAATTCTCAAAAATTTAAAATTTTTCGTAAAATTGCTTTCTATTTCTCTTTTAAGTTAATTAATAATAGTGAAATACCAATTTATTTCACTTAAACATATTCAATTTCATGAAAATTTTAATATCAACAAATAAAAAAGACTTAATTGCTAAAAACTTTAAAACTTAAGGACTTAATTGCCAAAAAAATTAATTTAGTATTCTGTGTATCTGATAGTTAGTATTTTTCTTTAATTTGTAACAAGTGGAGGTCATTAGTTAAACCTCATTTTTAAAATAAAAATAAATTAATCCGATCTATTACTGTTTAGCAATAAAAAAAGGTAATAAAAACAATTGATTAAACTCGAAGAACAATACAATACATCATACACCGAAATTTCATAAGGGAATCTTCTACAAGACCCCACTGGTGACATTGTATATCGTCATATATGGAAAAACCAAAATTAATTTATCTAAAAGACTATATCTAAAATTTTCTAAAATTTAAGATCATCGCATACCTTTTTCGTAATCTTATAAGTAAATGTTGTTGTTGAAAAGTCCTTAAGAAAATTTGTGTTTCTGATAGTATTCTGTACTTATGGTTTTGTATATTAATCAAGTATTTTTATCGTGCTCAATTATGTTAATCAGTACTTTATATTTCTATGTAATAGTGCTCCATGTTTATCTAATTTTATTACGATTTGTTATACAAATCTTCAAAAGATAGAGAAATGAATCAAATTTAATTATTGGCAAAATGAAATTTTCATAACGTAGTTTGAAAGTACATGAAGATTTCAAAGCAAATGAATGATGAGAAAAAAATAAATAAAAAAATTGAAATTGAAGACTTGAGAACTTTTATTTCTTCATTCCAGGTAGGATTCATCGAAGAAACAGATTGATGGATATATCCCAAACTGATGCAACCTTTCTTCTTTCTTCTTATTGTCATATGATTTCATAATTTCTGTCATATGGATATTTGGAAGCATGAATCACTACAAAAATAAATAAAAAAAAAAGAAGCTTTTAACGATAGATTATTAACGGCGATTCAATTAGAATCCTCATTAATGTTTAAATTTTAACTTTTCTCTACAATTCTGCTATAATTACCAAAAAAATAAAATATTTTTTAATCTTTATTGGCAATTATAGCGAAATAATTCAAAAAGGCTTTTAAAGATGGTTCTATTATGAATGCTATTAAAAGTCATATACTTGGCCCTAATTCTCTTTCTTTTCCCTAGCCAAGAGTCCCATAACTACAGTTGTTGATAGGGTCAGATCGGTCTATTAACACAGTAGCACAATACGGCATGATATACTAAAATATTGGTCATGTCAAACACGATTTCATTATGTGAGTTGTATCGGATTCATAAGTTAAACATGATAGACCAAGTATGGCACGACATGCTAGCTCGTAGACACGGCACATTAGCACGTTATACATATATACATATATATTTTTTACATATAATTTTTTCAATACACAAATGCCAACCTAATTGAGCAAATATTTATCAAGTCTTTTATTTTAGTTCTTCTTTTGTGGTGAAAAGTTTATAGTTAATTTATTATGCTAATATTTTTTTTATACATTTAAATGATTTGAATTTTTTTTTTAAATACAAGTTTATAAAAGCAATACTAAATTAATAAAGTTTACCAATTAAATGGGCTATTAAAATCCCAAATGGACTTACACATCGAAGCACATACGCTTGCAGGATACGTCACATCACGTTACAGCACGGGCTAACGGGTCGTGCTAGGAAAATGATTTTGAATTTTGGGCACAACACGATATGACTGAAATGTGGGACGTGCCTGGTATGGCATGAAAGTATGTTTGTGCTCAACTTAAATGGATCGTGCCAGCACGATACGGTACATTTGATAGCTTTACTTCGAACTTTGTTTTCCACACCCATGGCCACCTGCATTCTGGTGATTTTGACCGCCAAAATCACCCTTATTTGACTCAAATCACCTCATTTGACTTAATTAAACTCTATATATATTTTTAAGAATAGTTAGCATTTAGCAATTATTTGTGCCCGGGAAATTTTTAGATTTTTTTTATGATTCACTGCTACAATTCTTGATGAATATTTAATTTTTTTTCTTTTTGTGTTGATCTAGGTTTCAATTGGAACTGGTAGAGCAATTTTAGGCTCAATTAATTTTGGAGTATTGAAATATTTTTTCTCAAATTGAGGTATTTTTCTTTATATTATTTGTGACTTAGTATTCTAACTAGTGACTAATTATAAAAATTTTGTAACACTCCAAAACAATCTATGTGCAAAATTAATAAAATGGCCCCATATATATATATATATATATATATGGGCACCAATCCAGTAGGTATTTTTTTTTTTACCTATACATAGGTATCAATTTGGCTAATGAAAATTTAGCATGCATATTTTTTTATTGTAAAAAGTAAGAGAGAGAAAGAGCATTAATGATGCACGTCTTTTCATGCACTTCATTATAGCCATTAGATCACCATTAGATAGTGATCCAACGGCTAAAAAAAAAATACTTACCCATAGGTAAAGAAAAAAAATACCTATTGGATTGGTAACCTATATATATATATATATATATATATATATATATATATATATTAGCAGAATGGGGCGTAAGGATTAATGTAGTTCTAAAAATCTAAGGACTAAAATGAAAACTTTTGAAGTTTAAAGACTTAAATGAGAATTTATCAATAGTTTATGCACTAATAAGGTAATTAGTCCTGTTAAATTTATGCAGTTAGCAACATCCATAACCAGTTTTTCTCTCTGCATTTCGGTAAATTCGGACTCTCCATGTTTGTCATAACTAGATTTTCACCTTTGATTAACACCAACCTAATAAATTTGCCAAGCATGTACTTCCAAAGACGTGTATCTAACAGAGTAAAGAAGATAATGTGACTTGCATACGTGACTAAAAGGCAATCAAACATCAACGGGCAACATTTATAGAAGTGAAATGAGTCGCATACATTTTCTAAGAACCAAAAATATCTTGAAAATATGGATAGTTCTATATGTCAACTTTTGCATGTAGCATATAAGTTATCATCATCTAATTAGTGTGTTAATACTTCCTACAAATAAAATAAATATTATCACCAGTTGAGTGATAATAAATCACATACTACGTGTATTGGTATTAAAATTTTGGTACAAAAATTGGTATCTCAAGTATTATCCTGAAAATATTTTCACATCATGTTTCATTTTAAAATAAAAATATTGTCCAATGAGCCCCGAACAAAATCTATTGTTCAATAGTGCCCACGACTAACTAAACATGCCCAAATTCCAGAATGGTCCTCCTTTTTGTTCCTGTAGAATGGTTCCAGTTGCATTATGAGTATCTAATGGCTAAATCGTCCTCAATGTCCCTGCCAAAACAACCTTTCAAGATTAAGCTCCCTGTCATAGTTAAGTTAAATCCCATTCATGTCATCTAAATCACAATGGTTGAATTCAGACAAGATATGTAAATAAGCACAGTTCATGGCTGTTCTTTCTAAACAATACAGGCAAAGAATAAACTTTTCTCATCTGAAAAACGAAAATACACAATATTACACATGGGTATAATTTATTTTTTTACCCTGTAT
Organism: Parasponia andersonii; assembly: GCA_002914805.1. Taxonomy (NCBI): domain Eukaryota; kingdom Viridiplantae; phylum Streptophyta; class Magnoliopsida; order Rosales; family Cannabaceae; genus Trema; species Trema andersonii. The sequence continues at coordinate 1,568,020 of JXTB01000019.1, read as the reverse complement.
AATTACAATTAAAAGTCTAGCTAATATGATTTGTAATATACAAATTCAAGCAAATCTTACTTCACAATACTGCACTTAGAAAATTCATCTTCGGTTAAATGATCTCATAATCTGAGGCAAAAACTGTGATTGTAGTAGGCTAAAATTCCTACTGCTCCTAGAATTTGTCAGCATTTGAAAGCACAACACCAACATCCCTAATATCACTGAGAAACCAAGTGGGTTGTTAGGCACTCGAGTTTCAACCAAAAAGTTTTAGGTTCGAATCTCATGCGAGAGTCGGATTATATTTGGGTCCAATATGTCGACCACATATTGACCATATGTCATGCGGGGCGTCAATTTGGCCCCGAGTTATTTGGAACGTCACTCTCTTACCCTATAACACTTTTAATCATTAGCATTCAAAAAAAAAAATACAAAACAAAACAAAACCACATTCGTAATAAGAACAAAGGCCTTTGTTTCTCTTATAGTATTTAATAATCATTGAGTTTGAATAATGCTAGGTGTCCCAAAATTTATACCAAATTTTTAATACCAACGTATGTGATATGTAAATTGACATCATTCAATTGATGTATATGATTAATTTAATTATGGCAAGTTCTAATACATCAATTAAATAATGACAGTTCATATGTCATATGTATTAGTACTAAAAATTTGACAATAATCTTAGTACACCTAGTATCATCCTATTGAGTTTTATCCCTATGGTTCTCTTAACTCTAATACTAAATGATATAGAACAAGAGTGAGTACAGAAAAAGAAAAAGATTTAGGAAAAAGAAAAGAAAAGAATTAAGAGAATAAGAGAGAACTTTAGAGAGAGAATTTCAAAATAGTGTGCATTTTATTAGTCAAGTCCTTAAAGAAAAATGAACATAGAGAAGATTATATATAGATAAGCTATTGAACAAAACTAGGAAACTCATAAGTTCTAGAAACAAAGATTAAAAAAAAAACGTTAAACGAGTTACTCAAAATTAAATAAAATTAGTAATAAAATAAAATATACCGATAATAATCCTAAAATACTCTAATTAATAATAACAATAATAATAATAATAATATAATAGATTCCTATTTTATGTTATTCATATTCCTCATCAATTGTGCGTTACGTCACTTTCACCCTAAACTTCGAGCGTTACATAACATCCTAAAACTTAACATTTTCCTCCAAAATGTCTTTTCTATTTAAATTCACAATAGAATTTGGTCATATGCCCCTCATGTCATCAACAATTAAAGTGTAAGTCAACTTAATAAATAAAAGGTACAAACAACATTAAAAATAAAAAATAAATAAATAAAAGACTAAGAATACTTGCTAGAAATTATTTGGTGCATGAGAAACTTGATCTATGCAAACGCAATCTTAAATCCATTATTAATTTTTTTTTAAGCCTATTAACTAAATTGAAATGCATGCCACTGGGGTACAAAAGATCAATTTCTTTTAAGGGAACTTAATATAAGCATGTTGAGACATAGGAAAGTTTGAGAAGTCAGATGTTATTAAGTTTATTAGACAAAAGAATACAATATAATGTTACAAAATTAAAAGATATAGGTTGAACTAACCCTCAAAATAATAGCAACAAAACTTAAAACCATAGCCCTTTTTAGTATCAAAATCGTATCAACGAGTAAGAACCATAACTACCACTGTCACGCCCCAAGACGGAGGATATGGCAACCACCACATATCCATAAAGATAAACTTCATATACACGAAAAGTTTCGAATCCAATTATTATTAAAAAAAATCTAAAGAAATTAATTAACACCCAAAATATCTCATCATACCAAAACACCGAATTAATCTAGACCATCAACAATAATTTGTTGAATCCATAATAACACCATAACAATAATCTAGTATACTTCAAATAACCAACAATGCCTCAAAATGAAAACTAAACAGTACAATAGCTCTAAATAATAAATCTGAGTCCTCAAACGATCTTCTTCCTTCAAATATGAGTTTCACTTATTGACTATTCTCTGAATCTGAAAAGATTAAAAAATTAAAGAGTGAGCTCAACAACCTAATAAGTAATCAATAATCTTTACTAGTTAGATCAAGCATATGCTATTCAAAATATTTTGTAAACATTTTATTTTGAACAACTCAATTTCAAAACTAATATTTTTCAATATAACATGTGAAATCGATTAGAAACAATTTACAAAAATATAATAGATTTCAAACCTAAAGTTTCAATCTCATTCAAAAGCCAGTAACACTTTCAAATTCTACTCTACAGTTTTGGATGACTATGACCACATTTAACCCCTACGGCTAGGTCCACATTTACTACATTTAACCCCTGTAACTAGGTCCACATTTACTACATTTAACCCTTGTAGCTAGGTCCACATTCAGTACGTACCATCCATATTTAACCCCTATGGAATAGGCCTACATTACATAGTCAATTGAAAAGTGTTTTTAACACATTCATATTCAATATGGTTCAAAAAGTGATAAACTCTCAAATCATCCGACAATAATATCAATTATAAGCTTGATCCATATTTTCTTAAAGAAGACATTATAATTCGATTAAAGCAAATTTTATCCAAAAACAACTTATTTGAAGTAAATATTTCAAATTAATAAATACATACTTTTATTCAAAAAGAATAAATAAAAATTAAGTTTGATAAAATAAAAGTCACTAATAAAGATGAAAGATTACTTACATGTTCGCTAATCTAACAAATCCAACAATAATTTGCTAGCTACCACAAGAACCTATAATTATAACAAGAATCATATATAAATATTAAACACTTAACAGGTACCTTAAATCATGTCTAATACAATGTCTAACCCGCTACCCATGCACACTTGATACATTCGCTACACTATTTTGCATAACCTCGACAGCAAAACTCATAACAATTTCTTATTAATTCTAAAAATTGTAAAACTTGGAGGACAATTTATACAAGTGATTAAGGTCTTAAAAGTGCCAAGAACATGGTTGTAGGGTCCATAGGTAAGCCCCACGAAGCTAAGAAAGTTGTCGTCACATTTTGCTCTAAATGCCAAAAATTACAAAAATTTTCCAGTTTCGCATTGCTCACTTTGAAAGGCTATATCTCTCTAGTAGTCTAATAGGGTCATATTCGATAAATAAGTTTTCTAACCATACAAAATATGACCCTATTAGACTACCAGAAGCCACTGAAAAACCTGTCGCAGTCTCTACTGCATTTTATCGTTCTAGACCAAAACTCAAAAATCTATAACTTTTAATCTAGACATCCAAATTACATAATTTTGGTCTTGTTTTAAACCTTACAGCGAGATTAATCAATCAAAATATAAATGAACTCTAGAATTATGACTAAAACAAAAAGATGCTTAAAGAATTCTAAACCTTAGATAATAGATTAACCCCAAGAATCCCAAATAATCGATTGATCGTTGATGTCGAAGAATTCTTTACCTTAGAAAATTGACAATCAATTTTCTTGTAACCCTTCCTCTTCTTCCAAGCTTTCAGCCGTTCTCCTCTCCCTCTGCAGAGCGTTAAATTTTTTTTTTTGGTCAGAGACTCTGAAAGATGATACGTATAGGATTTTCTAGTCTTCAAAATTACTGAATTGTCCTTGTTTAATAAACTAAAATTTTGGCCTTTTTATCCTTTTACCCTTTCATTTATTTAATTATTTATTTTCTTTTTTTTTATTCCAGGTATGAGTTATTACAACCACTCTGGCTCAAAGGAGTGGTAGGACTCTGCCTATGCCTGGTTGAGACTTCAAGGTTGCCTTTCTCTCCTTCAGGGGCACCAGTTGTTAGATCTGAAGCTTGTCTCGCCCGAAATACACCCCACAGATAGTACTTTGATTGAAACCCTGCAAGAAAAACGAATTAGGGCATAATTTCACAGTGCAACTACAGAGAAGAGCATATAAATTTGCCAAGAGAAAGAAAGAGAGAGAGAGAGGGAATATGGGAAAAAGACAGATTTTCAACAAAAGAAGGCTTACTCTTATAATAAAAAGGTAAAATGTAAGATGTGAAAACAAAGAGTTCTGCATTTTTCAACAAAGCTCTCATAGCAAAGTCTCCACCGATCATGTCCTTGACCAACATGTCATAAATCTCGTCATTTCTGTACCAGAGCATGAATGATCAGGGAAAGAGGGTGAGTAAATGAAGCAAAGAAGTTATAATGAAACCTGAATGTTAAGAGACTATAACTACCTATTGTCTGGAAAGAAAAATAGACCAATACTGTGATATGTTGGACCCCAGGGCTGAAATCTTCCAGGCCAAAAATGGGACCGGTTGGACAACTCCAGAAAAACAGACTTTGGTAATAACCTTGCTGCCTTAAGCACTTTAGGGCATGCCAAGCTGGACAAATGGGCTGCAACTAGAATTCTGTTGATAGTTTTCAACTCTTTGTTACCGATGCTAAAACTTCCCCTGTCAGACAAACCAGATCATAGTATTACCAACTAAATAAGATACGAAACTTCATTGTAAATACAAAAGGGGGAAAAAGTAATAATTTCTTACCTCCAGATTGGATCAAGGATAGGTTGTGCTTCTACACAATGACTGTGTTCTAAAATATTTGAAGGCTTTGGGTGTGTAGGAGCAACTTGAGAAGTTTTCAAAGGTTCAGCCACTTCACTGTCAAGAAGCAATCTCTGTTCTGTAAGCTTAAGATCCCTATCACATGTCTCCCCGTTCTGTGGCTCATTGCCAGAAGGCCTACTAGTACTATCAATACGATCACATATCTGCACCTCTGCTTCAGCTACAGAACCACTCACAACCTTTTGTTGAATGACGTTTGAAGACTTAGGATCAGTAGCAGTGACTCGAGAAGGTTTGAAAGGTTTAGCCTCATTTTCAAGAACCAATCTCTGTTGTATACTAAGCATCAGATCCTTAATCCGGTTCTCTCTGCTCTGCGGCTCATTAAAAGAAGGCCTACTGTCACACATTTTCATCCCCGTTTCAGCTATAGAACCAGAGGTAAACTTTCGCGAAGTTTTCAAAGGTTTAGCCTCATCTTCAGGAACCAATATCCTTCCATTTCTAAGCTTTGGATCATTGTACAAGTTCTTCTTGCTCTTTGGCTCATTAGCAGAAGGCCTACTATCACGCATTTGCACCCCCGTTTTAGCTACAGAACCAGCGATAACCTTTCGTGAAGCTGTCAAAGGTTTAGCCTCATCTTCTGGAACCAATATCGCTCGATTTCTAAGCTTCAGATCCTTAGGCCAGTTATTCCTGCTCTGTGGCTCATAACCAGGAGGCATACTATCACACATTCGCATCCCCATTTTAGCTACAGAATGAGTAGTAACCTTTTGTTGTATGATGTTTGAAGGATGGAAGTCGCTGACAGAAACTAGTGACGTTTTCAAAGGCTCAGCCTCATCTTCAAGAACCAATCTCCTCCGTTTTCTAAGCTCGTGATCCTCGTCGTCCTTGCTGCATTGTGGTTCATCATCAGAAATTCTACCTTCACTCATCTGCCCCTTGTTATTAGCAACAAAACCAGAGGTAACCTTTTCATTCTTCTTTATTCTTCCACAAGGACGATTGGTTCTAATTTTTTCCAATTCTACACCATCACTAGATGGAGAATATGTCAATTTATCAAGAGTAGGCTGCTTTGCAACATCAGGTTTGCAATCCTCACAGAACCAAGTTACATGTTCATCATAATTTTTTGGTATTACATCCAAGCAATAGCTGGAACATAGAGTAGAATGAATACGTCACAAATGCTGTGAAAGTGGGAAGCTAATTTGTTTCATGTGACTACAATTTTTTTTTATCAGAAACAAGATTCATATCACACTTTAAAAAAAAATACTAATAATAATAATAATAATAATAGTAGTGGTGGTAGTAGTAGTAGTAGTAATAATAATAATACAAGAACATAGTAAAAAAAAATCCACCTGACAAAACAAAAATTACAAAAGAGGTTTCCAATCCCTGACAAAAACAGAAGAGGGAAAAGCGTCCATGTGATTCGAATTTAGATTATTTGATATCACTTCCTATTATGCTTCTTGATTTTACATTATCTTTGTCCAAGCTTCTACACTTCCACCCACTAACCCCCAACAAAGAAAAAAGATAAAGCATTTGATTCATTCATCAACATAACATACCATTAAAAAAAAAAAAAAAAGTCATTCTTTTTCTTTTGAAGGTATCAATAGGTCAAACGAAAACTAACGCCTATATAGCATACCCATGAGTGGCGTATTTTTCACACTTTTCACAGTAAATCAGAGCCCTAGAGTAGCCCTTGTCACCACACTGCCGGCAGATGGTCATCTGGAACAAAAAGGAAACAGAGTAAATAACCACAAATTTCCACTACAACTATATAAATATAGTTACATGGTACACGAAACTAAATTTATGTATCCTAGGCTGCCAATAACAGAAACATTAGTCAGTTAGAACAAAAAAAATTATCCCAACAGATGAAAATCAAATATATACAAGCCAGTACGATTAGATACAACTATTCATATATGGCTAACAACAATGTTTTGTTGAATGAATTTTCCAAAAGAAAAAACCCCACATTATCAAAATGCTGAAGATGATATTAGACAATGAAAAAAAGAATGCTTCTTAAATGGCAGTTTAACCAACAAGTTATTGCATGTTATGGAAGGAAAAAGCAAACAGAAAGAGGAAGAATCCACCAAACAGAAAGAGGAAGAATCCACCAAATGGCATAAGATTACCATCAATGATCATCCTTAACTCCCCATGGTGATTATGAATGATAAGTTAAATACACTTAAAATTTACACAACAAGATAAAGCGATGCGAGAAACTAATGTCAAGGTCAACACTGCATTTCATGTAAACCTCCAGTCTATGTCTCACATGGTAATCGACAAATCTAACACACTGAAGGATTCACCATTTCAACTGAACAACCGTATGATGTAATGCGTGATTTCACATCAGGTCACAATCTCAATGACCTAAACTTTGAAATAATGTGCCTTTCAAAAAAAAAAAATGTTTAAGTTGATAGGGAAAAAAATCCAGTATTTGATACACATTTGTTTTGCATACAAGCAAATTTTCAACTGCCAGAATTTTCGGACGAACTCCTAAATTGAGTTTCAGTCTACACTAAATTAGTCAAAACCGAACCAACTTTAAGACAGATTTAAAAGACTATAGGATCAAAAGGTGGCTCATCATTAACAAGCTTCACCTAGCCAGCTTACGGCTCATCAGTATGGTTCAGGAAGGCCACATTGGAAGTACAATCAAACATATAAATGCACATATTAACACAAACAAACATACAAAGACAGTAGGAGAAAATCACAAGAACATAAATGTAAAAGGATGGCTCACCGCATAAGTACAAATACAAAACTTTGAGCGGTTCAGGGTGACAAGATTTTCAGTTTAGCACTAAAATAACAAACTCAAACAAAATCCAAATCCTCTGGCTCCAAAATTCTTTCACAAGGCTCATTCACCAAAACCCACTCCTACAAACCCATCAAGTCAGAATATACTAACAACAAAAAGAAATTAAAAAAAAAATAAAAACCAATTTTTTTTCTTTTTAGGGAAAGGAAAATGGAACCATGCCAAACCATGAAGCCCTCCATAGAAAACATGAAAAGGGAAACGAAAGACGAAAAAGTCGAAATGGGTAGCCGTAAAAACGTACCATGGTACTCATTGGAGACAGTTACTCAAGTTTCGACCGACAAGATTAAGGATAAGATTAATGAAGAAAAACCCAAAAGGGAGAGTGAACCCGAGAGAGAGAGAGAGAGGAGTAGGTTTAGTGGTGGGGATGACGATGGTCAAAGTGGGCTACAAATAGATACTGAAAATAAATAAATAAATAAAAAGTAAGCTCTATCAGACCGTCGAACCGAGAATGGAACTCAATGTTGGAAAATATATACGGAAGAACTACGAAGTTCGTTTATGGAGAAACGGTGGGGGTTTGTCAGTATACAGCTGATAAAGTTAATTTGAAAATAGCAAACTTACACTTACACCCCTTGATTTATGATAAAATCACTTTTGACATCTTTGGCGAGAATAATTACAGGAGAAGTAACTACAGTCTACATGCAGTGCCACCCTCCTCAAAATCGGGAAAAGAGATTGAAAACGTTTTCACCAACTGGTATTCTTTAATTTTAATAATTAAGTGTTTATTAAATTAATTATAACTAAGTGTTTATTATTATTATTATTATTATTCGTGTGCATTAGGTGGCAACACAGTGGAACATATAAATTTTCACAGTTTTTTATTTGACATTATTTTATTAGTATTTGTTGATACATGTGAATATTTGTTAACAGAAATAAAAATTACGGAGAGTAATAGTAAAAAAGATAATCCTAATAATAATAGTAAAATGAATAATTGCAATAATAATAGTGAAAAAAAACAGCTGTAATAGTAATAGTAAAAGGTGATTTCTCACTATTTTTTCAAGTTCTATAAATAGTGGCTTCATTTCTTCATTCTCTTCGTCCAAAATTTAGAAACATTTCAAGTTCTCTCTTCGAATTAAATCATTTATTTTCTCTTTGTTTCTTCTTTTAAAGATAGTAAAGTTTCTTTATGAAAGAGGAAATTTTAAAGAGAGGTAGTGTAAGGTGTGAGTGAGAGAATACTTGTGAGAAAATATTTAGGTGTATTACGGTCATTAGATAGAAAATAAAGAAATCTATATGATTGTAGAAATTTTTCATATAATGAAATTCTTTTTTGAAATATAGTGGTTTTTCTTTTAATTTTGGAGTTTTCCACTTAAATTTTTGAATTGTGAGATTGGTTTTTATTTCTTGTTATTATTTCTCTATTATTCTGACATTTCCTTTAAAATGAGAACTTAGAAGCGGGGAATCTGGGTCAGTCAGATTCCCAGCAATTGATATCAAAGTGAGGTTCTTCAGTGCACTATAGCTTGGTATTAGTCTAAGAAATTCTATGTAAGGAGGCTTTGTTTAAGTGGGAACATTTGAACCATTTAATTCTTCTTGGAAATTTTCTTATTGATTTTTTAAGCTAAAAGTGTGAAGCGAGATATCAAAAAACAAGATTTCAATTCCGATTAAAGCTGATGTGGAGAAATTTGATGAGAACATCAATTTTGGCTTGTGACAAATACAAGTCAAAGAATTATTGATTCAATCTAGATTGCACAAGGTCTTGAAAGACAGATAAGTTTACAAAGACAAATATTATGAGAAATCCAGTATAAGCGATGAAGATTAGGAGGATCTAGATGAAAGAGCTGCAAATGCGAAACGTATATGTCTAACCAAAAATGTCCTTACAAATGTGCTTGGAATAATGATGACTAAAGATTCTGGAGAAAGCTTGAAGAATTATATCAAGCGAAAGGTGTCTCAAATCGAATAAACTTGAAGGAGCAGTTTCATACATTGCACATGAATAAAGGTACAAAACTTGTGATCATCTAAGTGTCTTGAATAGTATCATTTCTGAACTGAAGGCTATTAGAGTGAAGAATGAAGATGAAGATAAGGCATTACAATTCATCTAGTCTTTTCCACCGTCTTATGAACATATGAAGCCTATTTTAGTGCATAAGAAGGAGACTGTAATTTTTATTTTTTCTGAAGTCACAAATAAACTTTTATCTGAAGAAATAAGACTGACGGGTGGTGGAAGTAATATTCTATATGAGAGTTTAGCATTAGCAGTTGACACTAGGAAAAAAAACTCCAAAAAAAAGAATGTAATCTATCAGGGGTGTGGACAATCTAGGCATCTGAAAAGAAATTCTTAAAAAGATAAAGCATGTTCGGCTAAAAACTCCAAATCTGGTGATGCTGCTAATATAGTCTCTTATGATGGAGATGATGATTTTATCCTTTGATCATGATATACACATCCTCATGGCATGCCGCTTATCTCCAAAGATGTTATGAAAAATGATGTGTCACAATTAGCGACAGCAAGTTTGCACACAGACATTCGTCTGGCATTGATGTAAGGCGTGTGTTGAATGATGTCGGTGGCTGATGGACTCCTGGAGAAGCTAAACGTGAGAGTCGACACCATAATTATCAACAAGATTCTTTCGACACGAGCTGAGATGAAATTTTTAGAATTCATCAATTCTAAGTGGTATATATACTCATATGGTGGATTATGATTGTTAGTAAAAACAATGATAGCAACATAAGCTATGAGATAAGATATATGTGAAGAGGCAATTGAAAGCAAGTCTTCAAGTGAAAGATATTGATGTATATGAACACGTGGGAACAAAAGTTAAAAAAAAAACAACCATAATAGCAATAATAAAAAAGAAAAATCGTAATTGCAATAATAAAAGGCGGTGTTCTCACTACCTTCCAAATTTTATAAATAGTGATTTTATTTCTTCATTCTATTCATTCCAAAACTTGGAAATATTTCAAGTTCTCTCTTCTAATTAATTTTTTTTTTCTCTTTATTTCTCTTTTAAAAAATAATGGAGTTTTTTTTTTTTTGAAAAATGAGATTTCAAAGAGTGAGAGTGTAAGATGTGAGTGAAAAAATATTTATGAGAAAGTATTTAAGTGTATTAGGATCATTGGGTAAAAAAGAAGTAAATCTACAGTGAAATTCTTTTTTGCGACCCCTAATTAAGATGTTCGTCAAATGGATTGGCGCGTGCAATGCACTCCGGAAAGAAAACGCGTGAGACAGGAGACATGTGGGTTCGAGATGGTTCAGTGGCTGCAGATTCTCTCACAAGGTTGTTTGATCTATTACTTTTAGCTTCTGTACACCTGGTTTTGTTTCCAATTACACACAGCCACGTCATTGAAATTGATTTGCTTTTGTTTCAGCCAATCCAACGGAGGATAAGTGCGAGTTTGGAGGTGGCCGGGCGCTGGGTTGCGGGTATGGAGTGGTCAGAACTGATTTTGTTCCAAGTCAGAATTATTCTTATCAATAAATAGCACTTACTAAGCACACTTTGGAATTTGGATTTTTTGAAAAAAAAAAAAATCAAAGTATTTCATTTTTTTTATTTAGATTGAAACACAAAATGATAGAATTTTTTCTTCAACAAAAGCAAAAATTTGATTTTATATTATTTTTTAATATATAGAATATTGACACATTAATTAATGAATAAAAAATGTGAAAATAAAGTTTTAATAATTTTTAGAAAAGTCATTTTCTTTTTTCTTTTTCCATAATTTTTTTCTTGTAATTTTTTTCTTTCGAAATTCGGGTTTCAAACGAAACTTTTTGCAGCTAGAGAGATTAAGAGAGAAGAGGAACGATATAGACTATAAACAGACACTAACTCAAATTCACTCAAAAGTGTTTCTTCTCTTTATTCTTTATGTATAAAATTATGTGTTTTTTTTTAATGTGAAAAAAAGACCCTTGCATTTTCAGAGGTTCAAAATAAGAATTTTCTGTTTAAGAAAAATTATCATTAAAATACATTCTATTTAAAAAAATATATGAAAAGACCCTTGTATTATTAACAATTCAAATTAGATACAATTTATTTAAATTATCATATTATTTGTTACGTTTGACTAACTAAAAAATTAAAATAATTAGTAAAATTAACATTTTACTTCTTATAATATTAACATGCAACACTTAAAAATGAAGGGAAAGTAAATGCACATGGTCTCTTCTATCTGAGTTTCTTCCTTTTTCAATCGAAGAACAAAGAAAACATTATTCTTCGTGAGTTTCTTCCTTTTTCAATCGAAGAACAAAGAAAACATTATTCTTCGTAATGATTGTTGTGATAAGAACTTGGAAGGAATTTACCCCAAAAAAATTTTGGTACTATGAGGTTGAGCAAAGGGGATAAAAAAATTATATTAAAACAAAGAGAAGCCAATAGACACCAAATTTTCCACAATCAACTTCATTTAAATCTCAATTACGAGATATTGAACTAATTTTGTGTGGGGACATTGGAGTTGTGATTTGATTCTTGCAAGCATCTAACCCAAATTACCATATTTCCTAGATTATTTATGTTGAACAAATCAACAATTGCAGCTCACCAACCAGCCGCAATAGGAACAGTGAAAAAGGCAGCCGCAGTAGGAATAGTAAAAAGGACAGCCGCAATAAGAATAGTAAAAAGGGCAACCGCAATAGGAATAGTAAAAATGGCAGCCGCAATAGCAATAATGAAAAGAACAGCCGTAATAGCAATAGTAAAAGATAGTGTTCACACTATTTTTCAAGTTCTATAAATACGGAGGGCTTTATCACTTGTTTTGCATCCCATTCTAAATCTTCTTCCTTTCTAAGAGAGAATTCAAGCCTAGGAATTCCTCTTAGTATCCCACTTGTTTTCTCCTAAATTGTTTAGAGAGAGTGTTTTCTCCTATTTCAAGAAAGAGAGAGATTCATTATTCTCTCCTTGTATTTAAAGAGAAGTGAGTTGTAATCTCCTTTTCATAGTGAAATTCTTCACAGCTTTATCCGTGGACGTAGCTTAAATTGGGCGAACTACGTTAATTCTTTTGTGTGTCATATTTTTTTTTCATTTTATCCAAATTTTCTCAACTCGTATTTTAGCTGTGTGTTATCGCTTCCGCAAAGCCGATCTCCTAACAGTGGTATCAGAGCCATTGGTTGGAATACTGTTCACATATACAGACTATTCATGTATACGATATTGTTCACATATACGGTACTATTCACGTATACAGTGCTGTTCACATACAGTGAAATGGTGGTAATTGAACAAATCGTGGTGAACAAAAATAGCGACAAAATTTGATATTGAGAAGTTTAATGGGAGCAATTTCTCTGCGTGGAAAATGAAGATAAAGACAATTTTGAGAAAAGATAATTACCTAGCAGCAATTGGGAAAAGGTCTGCTGAGATTACTGATGATAAAATGTGGGACAAGATGGATAGCAATGCTGTCGCTAACTTACATCTGGCGCTAGCAGATAGAGTCCTGTCGAGCATTGAGGAGAAGAAGATTCACACAAAGGAGAACCTAGCAGATGCTTTAACCAAACCAATCAATATTAACAAGTTCCAATGGTGTAGATCCATATATGGCCTAGCAGAAATATAAGCAGCATGAAGAATTGACAAGGGAAGAAAAGAGAGATTTATCAAGTTTGAAGACATGATTAAAATTAAGTCTTCAAGTGAGAGAATATTGAACAAATCAATAATTGCAGCTCACCAACCAGCTGCAATAGGAACAGTGAAAAAGGGCAACCGCAATAGGAATAGTAAAAAGGGCAGCAGTAATAGTAATAGTAAAAGATGGTGTTCATACCACCTTTCAAGTTCTATAAATACGGAGGGCTTCGTCACTTGTTTTGCATCTCATTCTAAATCCTCTTCCTTTCTAAGAGAGAATTCAAGTCTAGGAATTCCTCTTAGTGTCCCACTTGTTTTCTCCTAAATTGTTTAGAAAGAGTGTTTTCTCCTATTTCAAGAGAGAGAGAGGTTCATTTATTCTCTCCTTATATTTAGAGAGAAGTGAGTTGTAATCTCTTTTTCATAGTGAAATTCTTCACAACTTTATCCGTGGACGTAGCCTAAATTGGGTGGACCACGTTAATTATTTTCTGTGCCTTAGTTTTTTCATTTTACCCAAATTTTCTCAACTCGTATTNGAGACACATCTCCTAAGAAGATCACCGTCTGTTATGATTTTCAAACACTAAAGATCAGTTTTTTTCTTTTGTAATTAACATTTCAAGAGACACCCAGCAAACACTTGTAAAACCCTAGTATTTTTATTTTTTTTTGTTTTTTGTTTGAAACTCATAAAACCCTAATTACAGATAAGAAACTAAAGAAGTTACGCTCAAATACGAATTTTATGAGGATTACATGGATGGGATTAATGAAATTGTGTAAACAAAGCTTTTTTTTTTCGCCCCCTTTATTGCATTATATTATTCCTTGATAATCGGACAAGGCATTTAGTTTCCGTATAAACCAAAGCACCTTTTTTGCCATCTATTAATGCCAATCCTGATCATTCAATCTAAATCCAATGGTCAAAGAGGGGTTGTAAGTTAATGGTCATTTGTAGGAGTTGTATAGTAGAATTTTCCCTTTTTCTTTTGATTTTGAGAGTATTAATAGGTAAAACGAAAACTAACACCTATATAGCATACCCATGAGTGGCGTATTCTTAACACTTTTTTCACAATAAATCAGAGCCCCAGAGTAGCCCTCGTCACCACATTGCTGGCAGATGATCAGCTGGAACAAAAAGGAAACAGAGTTAATAACTGCAAATTTCCGCTACAACTATATAAATATAGTTAAACGGTACACCATAATAAATTTATATATCCTACGCTGCCGATAGCAGCAACGTAAGGCATTTAGAACCAAAATTTCCCACGAGATGGAAATCAAAAATATACAAGCCACTACGATTATATACATATATCCATATATGGCTAACAACAATGTTTTGTTGAAAGAATTTTCCAAAGAAAAAAAAAAATCCACACTATCAAAATGCTGAAGATGATATAATTAGAGAATGAAAAAAAGAAAGCTCCTAAAATGGCAGTTTAACCAACAAGTTACAGCACTTTTTTTTATTATTATTTTATAAAATAGGGCTTGAGGTTAGACTAGTGACCTTTATTTATTATAAATTAGAAAAAATACTTATTACTATCTATTTTCCATTGATAATAAGATTTCACGTTTATTTACAATGTAGCTTGAATCTAAGACCGAAATTTCAGATAATAAATGTTCTTTCTACTTAAGCTAACTCATTTCGTCTATAAGTTATTGAATGTTATGTAAGTGAATAGCAAATAAAAGATTGCCATCAATGGTCATCCTTAACTCCGCACAGTGATTATGAATTATAAGTTAAAACCACGTAAAATTTACGCTAACAAGATTAAGCACAGTGAGAAACTAACGTCTAAGGCCAACATTGCGTTTCATGTAAACCTATAGTCTATGTCTCACATGTTAATCGACAAATCTAAGCACACTCAGGGATTCACCATTTCAGCAGAACAACCGTACGTATGATGTAATGAGTGATTTCATACAAGGTCGCAATTATCTCAATGACCAAAAGTTTGAAATAAAATAATGTTAAGTTGAAAAGGCAAAAATCCAGTATTTGATACACATTTGTTTTGCATACAAGCAAATTTTCAACTGCCAGAGTTTTCAGATGAACTCCTAAATTGAGTTTTAGCCTACTCTAAATTAGTCAAAACCGAACCAACTCCAAGACATATTTTAAAAAAACTTTAGGATCAAAAAGTTGCTCATTATTAACAAGCTTTACATGGCCAGCTTAAGGTTCATCACTATGCTTCACGAAGGCCATACTAATAGTACAATCAAATATAGGTTACGAATATAATTTTTTCACGAAGGCCATACTAATAGTACAATCAAATATAGGTTACGAATGTAATTTTTTCGAAGGGATAAGTCTTATTCATATTTTGGCTAATACGGGTCATAGTTTAACCAATTTGTATTGGCCAAAACATGACTTATATTGGTTAAAATATGAACAGAACCGGTCTCTTGAGAGAACTACATCTGTCCCCTTATATATATATATATATATATATATATATATATATATATATAATTCTCAATCTAATAAGTAATTTTTTTCCTATCTATAGGTTTTTTTCAGAACTATTGGATCATTATTTAAGATTACAATAATTTGAATAGTTAGAAAAAAGAAATAAAAATAAATATTCATTATTTAATATTTTTCATTCTTCACATTTTACTATGAAAAAAAATGTGTAATGAATTTTAATTAGACAAAACAATACTTATGGATAAATTAAAAAAAATACTTACTAGATTGGTGTCCTAATCTAAATATGTTTTTATTAATAGGCATTAATATAATTTTGACATGAAAAAAAGGGTGGTAATGCAATTTTACTTATTTTTTGTTTATTGCTTGAGCCTTGTCTTGATACGAGTAAATGTTAATGACAAATTTACCCATTGTCCCTGAAAATTTGATCTTGACATATTTTGGCCCAAATTGCAAAAAATAGTCTCATTTTAAGGAAGGTAAAAGCATTCATTATTCTTCAATTTAAGAAAGCCGATGGAGGATATCAAATAGTCAAACCAAATTGCACGCAAATGGTCTTTAAGAAAAAGGTTAGTAGTCAAGAAACCAATTTTATTATAAAAAAAAAAGAGACTATTTTCACCAATTTTATGGACAAAATGTGCTACAATAAATCATCTCGAGGCAAAGTGTAACACTAGGTAAAATTCAGAGAGCAGTGACGTAATTTTTTCAAATGTTATTTAGCAACACCGATTCTTATACCAAACTTTTTTTCATATTACTTTAAAGTGGATGTAGAAAATTTAGTAACCATGCCCAATAATGTAACTAATCAAGATACATGTTCCGCTTAGTAAAACTCTGAAATATATATTTCTAAATATTTAGAAAGACCAATATACTCTCAATATTTTATGGGGAGTTTCTACAATACACCCCCAGTATTTTGGTGTATCAATACACTCCTATTTTAAGAATTCTTACTGGACATAAACTAAAGATCACAATAATTATTGTGAATGCTACTTCATCTAATTTTACCCAATTAAGATTTTTTATTATTAAAGTTCCAAAATACGAGAGTTGAGGAAGAAGATGGACAACTTTAATAAATGAAGAAGAAGATGGGGCATATTCCAGTGAAGTAAAAATAAGTTCAAACCTATCAATCTCTAACATTTTCAGTGGCTCCATTCAAACCCAATTCACAGATTAAGAGCTTCCAACAACAAAATAATGGGAATAACAAACCAAAAAGTTTAGGCAAAATCTTAATTCATATATACATAAATTCAGCTTAAAAGTCAGAACAAAGACCATGTAATTCTACATTAATCAAAATCCAAAATTAAACACTCAAAATAAAAAATTTCTCTTATATTCCTTCATTTTCTAGGTAAACAAACATACCACTTGACAGAAATGGTGCAAAAAATTAATCTTCAATTTCAATTAAATAACAAATAAATATCCGTCATCCAATTCAATTCCATAAAATCTATAAACCCAATGATGCGAGAGCCCCACAGAAATAATC
Source organism: Parasponia andersonii (assembly GCA_002914805.1). Lineage (NCBI taxonomy): Eukaryota > Viridiplantae > Streptophyta > Magnoliopsida > Rosales > Cannabaceae > Trema > Trema andersonii. The sequence continues at coordinate 1,550,890 of JXTB01000019.1, read as the reverse complement.
CAGCAAAAATATGGTGCTTTGCCCAAAACCCACCTCCAAATTTGGTGGATCAAAGCTCTTGAAACTCCAAAATCGGAGATAAATCAGAAGGGAGAAAGAGATAAAGTTTTGTTACTGTTGCTGTAGTAAGTATTATGTAAAATAATGTATCTATTCTTCTACCAGATTGAATCGAAAAGGAACGATCCTAGGGCTGGAGATTTTCGGTACTTGAATTTTGACAGTTAAATGAAAAAAGTAAAAAAAAAAAAAAAAAGTTGAGGAAGAACAAGCACAATTTTAGCAAAAGAGAAAGAAGATAGAGTATAATCCAGTGTATCTAACTTTATTTACTTACTGTACTTTCTGGGGCCTATAAGCCTTAAGATTTGTTTAAGGCCGCTCAATCGAGGTGTAATGATACACCAAAAAACTGGAGATGTATTGTAGAAACTCCCTATTTTATGCTATCCCTCTAAAAGCCTAAACTCTCTCTATTTTCCTCTATTATTATCTATCTCAATGAAAAACAATCTCAAGCTGAAGTGAAAATCAAACATAATCTCAATGAAAGAAATGCTCAAGCATTGTTAAGGAAAATTAAGCATTGGCTCCCATTCAATGTTGATAAACACATCAACACGGAAAAGCAATTTTATATTTATATATTACGGTTATGCTATAAAATAATTTATTATTAAATTTCAAGGGTATCTAAGATAATTGTCTTTAAAAAAATCATTTCTAGGTTTATTTAGGTAAATTTACCCAAGAACCACGAAAATGTTCAAGAATTTATGATCATTTTTGAAAATTATCATAAAGAAAATCGAAAATCACCGAATCTAAAATTTATATATGCTATGCTCTTGCTGAATAATCCAAAAAATGGTCAAAAATTATCATATACCATCGATGATATTTTTTTTTTGAGTTAAATAAAATGGTCAAAATATGCCTTTGTTTTGTTTGGATAGAGACTGAATTTTTATAATTAGTCACTAAATCAAACATTAAGATTAAGTTAGAAAATAATATGACAAATTGTGTCACATAAGGTTAGTTAAAAAAAAATTGACATGCGAAAATCTCATTAGCCGAATGAAAATCATGGCACCTCAGACAAGTGTCATTACCATATTAATGGAGAATTTCCAAATTCTGTGATGCCAAATGTCAAGCTAGGACACTATTTCTGCTAAAAGTACTTACTTGGAAGAACAACATATACGGACGAATACTGAAAATTTTAAGCTATAAGCTTTTGGACAATATACTCCAGCTCGAGTTTTTTTTTTTTTTAATAATTAGATTTTTTTTAAGTGACTAATGACTACTAATTACTATAAATTTAAAAAAAAATAACTCTATAATAACTCTTTGTCAATTAAAAATAAAATATAAACAATATTATGCATATGGTGGCGACAACACTTTCCAACTTCCACGTATTCTATGGAGGTCTTTTATAATATAATTTGTAAATTAGTTAGTATGAGTGGTTTCAACGATCTTTGTCGCGTATTGGTCAACAACATAGGTAGTACTATTCATGTTGTTAGTTAAAATTAGCAGATAATAAGTGCTGAAAATAAATAACTAACGGTTAGATAGTTTTATGCTACCAAATATTTCAGATTCAATAGAAGAACAAATAGTTTCTGCAAGTATAAGATTGTCAAACTAGAGCTATATATGACAAGTTTAAAGTGCTAAAATTAACATGGTTGGTTGCGATAATGGGCGGTTGCATGAAACACAGGTCTTCTGGTCAAGCAACATTTCTCATAGATCTTGCAGAGAAAGAAAGAAGAAGTAACATGAGTGGCCGCATAAAATAACTCAGTTCATCAAATAACCCTCTTCGTAATCCTGCATGACCCAAAATGAAATTGTTAGTAGTTATGTAGCACAAAAGTTAGTTAAATTAGTGAGCACCCAAACTATGTGAGCATCAAAAGTTTGGGCCGGAGAGTAATCAGTACCCAAAATGTAAATATTTTAGGAAGTTCGAGTGAAAATGGTGATATAAAAGAGCCGGACTTATGTTATTAACAAATCATTGACTAATGTGGAACATATACTGGCTCGGATGAGGAATAAAGTGATAAAGCAATTGAGTTCATACGGCGGACTTTGGGTGGAGATTGATATGGTAAAATGACCAATTCAATATGGTTGTACGAAGGATCTATAACCAAGAGTAGGAATCAACAAATTGCTTGGGGATGCGTGTGGTAGGCGGGATTAGTGCTAGATTATAAAATTGGGTTTAATAAACTTAATAATATTTTATATTTTGTATTGTATTGGATTAAATTAAGATTATTATTATTATTATAATGTGAGACTCGATTTTTATTATAAGATATAATAAATTTATTTTAGATTAATTTAATGTAAAAGATATTCATAAAATCTCAAAAGGGAAATTTGACCATTTTTGGTTTTTTATATTAGATAAGGAATTAAATTGAAAAGCTAAATTAGTGGTCTCATAGTGAGCAAGTTGAGAAAACTCGAGAAAGAATGAGTGACAAAAGTGTATATTTGTTGTGTAAAGATTGAATGATGTTAGATATAACAAAATTGTTACTAAATTTTTAATAGTAACACATATGATATATGAGTTGTCATGATTTAATTAGTATATCAGAACTTACCACAAATATACTAATCATATTCATTAATTAAATAGTACTAATTCACCTATTATATCTTGGTATTAAAATTTTGTTACAAATTTTGTTACAAATTCTAGGATAACCAGCGTTATTCGTGTGTGTGTGTGTGTATATATATTAAACATGTGTGTATCTTGATATGTATTACAAAGGTAAGTGCCTTATATTTATAGCCACTAAGAGGCAAGGGGAGGTGATAACCTGCCGCTAAAAGGGCTTAGGCAGCAAGCATTTGACACCAACGCATCTCTAGTTTAATGAAGCATTGAGGGTTGACACGTTAGAGATGTGTCACTTTACTATTTGATCTCCTTAGACCCGTTACTCGAGTTAGTCTTGCTATTAGCTAACTATTCTTCTAACTTGATACTTAGCAACTTGTGATTTGACTTGCAGATGAGGTGTTTGTATAGACCACCTTTTTTTTTTTTTTAAGAATTAACAAAATTAATCCTTAAATTATTAAAAAAAATCTCATTTTGACCTGAAACTTTTAAATTGTTATTTATTAGTTCTTTTTAACATTTTCCATTAACCAATAAAATACTAAAGCCAAACTTTTTTCAAATTTTCACTATCAATACTAATATTATTCCATATATAAAATCACCGATGCGTCGTTAAAAGTAAATGATATCAGCTAAGTAAATGATTTTTAGTGGAAAAAGATCCAAAATTAGATCGGTGAAGAATATTTTTTTAAAACTTGAGAGAAATTTTAGAGTCTACCACCGAAATGAGACTTTCTCAATAATTTATAGATATTAGAGTAAGCTATCCTTTTCTTTTAATTTTCCGGGATATATAATTTTTGACCAACAGCGTCAAATTTTCCACACAAATCACGGCATATCTGTGTAACTTTACCCTAATATAAGCATGCGTTTCACTTAAACTAGGTTTTTTCTTTTTATCTTTTGGTAAATCTAAAACCTATCCATTGTATTCATTCTACATTAGATAATTTGCTTTCATAAAATAACCCAAAAAAATCGAAAATTATCTTTACATAATCTTGTATTTGTTATTTTTGCAGTAAAGCCCATGTGTTTCCAGAAAATATCAGATTAAACCTTGGCCGTGAAAGGATGTCTCCTTTTACAATACAAGGTCCTTTGGGTATACAATTAGTAATCCAGCTATTTTTCAGTACAATAAGTTGAACTATCAAAAGACTATAGAAAGTTGACACAAAGTGCAATTCTTCGGCTACTGAGTCTGAAAGATCCATAACATAGATGATAACAAAAATTTAATGTGGAGGCTTTCTAATTCAAAAAGTTCGTCTGAAAGATCCATAACATAGATGATAACAAAAATTTAATGTGGAGGCTTTCTAATTCAAAAAGTTCGTCTGAAAGATCCATAACATAGATGATAACAAAAATTTAATGTGGAGGCTTTCTAACTCAAAAAGTTCGTAGAACTTTTGGTAATAAGCCACTATATACAAGCATGGTCATTCAATAGAGACTAGTGAGACCAAAAAGACTGCCAACTGTGACAAAATGATCACAAACTGCGACCGGAGAATAGTTCTTTCGCCTCCAGAAGGAACTCAATGGATCGTCAAGTAGGGTCTGCCTACTTCAAAACCTGTACAATTAGCAACAATTCATTTTGTTCTCAGGCCAATGTCAACTTGCATGGTTTGACTTATATAGCAAATGAAAAAGCTCAAATCATCAACAGTGAGTAAGAAATGAAGGGATTTATAATAGCAATAGAATTTTTCTCTTCGTAAACAACCGCAAACCTCCTTTTGTTACTCACCTCCTCCACGGAGGTAGGAGAGATGTCAACGACAGAGGTATTGCAGCTAATGCTATCAGATTGGGGTGTAGCTGTTTTGAGGAGAAGTTCTTTTAATGTTCTGACTTCTTCTTGCAATTTTTCAATTTGTCGAGCCATCAGTTTTTGTTGTTCCTCCATTCGAGAGAGACGACAGTTGGAGGTATTAAAGTAGGATTTTGGAGTGACTGAGTGTCCTGCACCCCTAACCTGACCAGTATGTTCAGCAGTACCCAGAGCCATGGTAAGAATATCATGGCTCCCTGCAATAGCTAAACTGCCCTCTTCAACAAGCTTGGTTAACTCATCCTGCAAAATTTTCGTTAGCGGAAAATGGATGAACACGAGTCATTATACAAAATCTTTGTAATTAGGGAATGGAATCATCTTACAATTTTAGTAGCACATTCTTTAACTTCTTTTTCTACATATTCTCCCTTTTTATTCTTATGACCTTCTTTCCATAGAATGCTTCTGTCAATCTCCTTGGTCACTCCTAAGGAACGTTTCTATCAGTACAACCGCACCAAAATTAGTTAATTGAAAGTATTACAGTAATTTGTCAGTTATATAATAAGATCAACAATCACATTCTTACTAATTCTTCCCTGAGACGAGCGTAACCCTTCTGGCCCAGTCGGTGCTTAAATATATTTTTGGCCTGTCTCTCTTGCTGGAGTTGCCTAAACTTCTGTAGATGTTATAAGGATGAGAAAGTAAGTATGGTATTGTCCAACAGAAATCAAGTGCTTAGCACTAAGACAATCAAATCTTCTGATACATACGAGAAATTCCTCAGATAGTCTGGACCTTACGAACGCATCCCAATGTTCTTGTTTGATGAAATCATAGCCTTCAGGTGGGTGTTTAAGGAGTTCAGGTTGATTCTTAAAAGGAAGTATATATTTACTGGTGAGTTTGGTCTTGAAATTTCTCCATGTAATTGAGGTTGAAGAAAGAACACTACTTCTTCTCTCTGAATCCACAATGAATGTCGCCTACAAAATTCAATATATGAAAGTTATAGGGTACAAAATACAGAACTAATTGATAAATATTTGAAGCATTTATATACCTCCACATAACTCCATATTTTATCCTTCAGCTCCCTCGGCACCTTACTCCAGCTTTTGTATATAACTGGGACCAGGGTCCGACCCAGAGCACCAAGAAAGGTACCCAATTTTACCGAAGCTTCACCGATTGCCTGACCTTTACCATTATATTCCACAACTTCACGCTTTACACCATAGGCTTTCATCAGATTCGAAAGCTTCACTGGACCTCGACCTTTATTCTTCTTACTAGTAGCATTTGTCAACAACTCTCCTGCTGCAATCTCTCCACCGTTGGATTGCAAGGTATGCAAATAATTATTGCTGGTAATTGCACAAAAATCAAGGAAAAGAAAGCTAAATAGAAGGAATTAGAGTAATGGCGAATACAATTTCATAAGGCAAGACCCATGAATTCAGAGCTTCAGGCAATATCCTCATTCAAGTAAAAAGATTCATCCTAAACTCATTGATCAAATTCCTGTGTTTGAGCAAAACACTTTACCTCAGTTCACCGAATATTAAACCTTCTTAAACTTAAGGGGCTGAAAAAGTCACCGTTGTACAAGTAAATTAGAGAGAAAACTATAGAACCAAGCAAGGAAGAATAATAAACTGGTTAAAATTTGATTAAACCAAAGTATTAATGAACTTCAAAGAAGTATTGGACATTCTTGTACGTTTTGCATTCAAAACTACTAGTATATTCACAAAAGCAACAAATTATAATATTCAATTTTTTAAAAAATCATTACAAATTGTAATACTACTAACCCATAACCATAAACTGCATTTGGGTATAGAATTTCACCATATATTCCAAAGTCAAGCGACTGAAAATGAGAGACCTGCATATAGGATCGATCGTAGATTGAGGATCAAGACAAGTTTCTATAGATTCATTTAGCTGTTCAACATCAAGAACTATGTCCTGCTGCCCATCGAGCTCACAATCCTTATCGCTATAGTCATTGCACGGTGACTGATCAGGGTGTAAAGAGCTGCTTCCGCTTTTCTGCATCTCCTCATCATCTAAAGTAATACAACCACTCACGCCCTTTGCCCCATTGGGTTTACAGTCCTCACAGACCCAAGTGACAGATTCACCAAAAGTTGTTGGGAATTCATCAAGGCAATAGCTGGAAAACAAATTAAGAGAAAAACAAAAAACACCAGTCATTCAAACAACTAAGTTTTAGTTTTTTTTGAAAAAAAATAAAAATAAAAATAAAATGAACTATTTATTGATATGATTCCAGAAAGCAATTCAAAAAAAAAAAGATATAAAGAGTCTCTTATGAATCATTTCAGTAAGTCATGCATCTTTACTTTTACTTTAAAGGGTAAATTTCCGAACTTTTTAAAAACCCAGAAACAGAACAATTACATTCATAATCATAGTTCAAAAACATATAAATTTAGACTAAGGATCATACCCATGAACAGCATAGTCCTGACACTTGTCACAGTATATGAAACTCCTGGAGAAGCCAACATCACCACAAGTATGACACACAGTGGCCTGCAAACAAAACAAAACCAAAAAAAAATGCAGTTATTCAAAATCGCCACTTTCTCAGTTCAGAAATTAAAAACCGATTATAAATGTACAATTCAATTAGAAAAAAAGCATCACATAACACTGGAAAATGACGTACTTGAAAATGAGGGGGCAAAAACCAAAAAAGAAGGAAATATATGTGCTTTAGTAGAATACTTGTCCTTTTATTCATACACATAGATACACTACAATCATTTCAAGTAACAAAGAGAAGATGAGAAAAAGGAAAATAGTAAGCAAATTTTTAGTATAATTTGATTTCAAGGAGAAAAAAATAAACAAAGGGAAAACAAAAACCAAAATAGACATGGTAGAGACTAAAGAGGGACTGAAACCACATGAAAGCTTAAAATATGAAGATGTAATTGGAAATAATTTGAGGGGAACTGAACTATACTGAAATGGGTTGATAGAAAAAATTACCATTGTAGCAGTAACTCAGGGTTCCAGTCTCCAGCACCATCAGAGGTTTTCAGTTTCAATGTCTGAAACAGCAGAAAGAAGGTTTTAATGGTTTTGGCACTGACAAAGTAGAGTAGTATGGACTGTGGAACCGAAAAGTAACCTTTAAGGGATATTTTGCAATATTTTAATACCAAGACCCTCCTTGGGGAAACAAAAGAAAAACTGGCTGCTGCCAAGTGTGTTTTTCTTTTTTTTCTTGGAAATTTAAATTGTTTTCTTTTTGGGAGGATGGGAGGAAGAAAAATGATATTGACAAAAATTAGAAATATTGTTACTTAAAATTGAGAAAACTAAATAAGTAGGCTTCCACGCTTTATCCTACACCACTAGCTTGGAGTTGGATTTAAAATAGAATTTTATTCTAGTTTAATACAATATTGAGGAATCTGCAAAAAAATATTACATTAATTAGGCAAAAATATATAAAGAAAAAATTATTACATTTGTTTTTAATTCTAAATTTAAACTCTGTATCTTATTTTAATTAAATAATGACAATTCATATTGCACCTAGTGAAAAAAAAAAAAAAACATGAGGTAATAATTCTTACCCAAAATTTTGGAAAATTTATGCTACAAATTTATGATATAATTATTTTGCTAAACGTTTCCAAATATTTCCTGAAGCATTTTATTATTATTATTATTATTATTATTATTTTATGCTTAAAAAATTAAAAAAAAATATGCGAGAAACAAATGCCCTTGTATCAATTGTATTTTGGTAGTCCATTAGTATCGGCGCTCTATGTAAATCCAAGTGAAGTGATGGAAATGTGTAGGTATATAAAGATAGAAGCTAAAGGGATAAATGGTAAATCCAAGTGAAGTGATGGAAATGTGTAGGTATAAAGATAAAGCTATCAGAAGTTGAAGATTTTAATTGATAAGAAGCTGTTTTGTTAAGTGTTGTCAAAAAACTTATCTTAGGCTTTGGTAATGACTAAGTGCTGGTACAAAAGAGAGAACTAGAGCAAACCATCCATCAAAGAAGTGCGTTGGAAGCGCTCAAAATCCTGTTTAGCTCTGCTAAGATCATCACCTAGACTCTCAGTCTCGGCACTCAACAATGAAATTCGGTTCTCCAATGACTCAACCTGAGACTGCAGTTTCAACAACTCAACTTTTTTACAATTGAGAGTACTCCTCTTGGATTCAATTGCTTTCATGTTCGATCGCCGGAAAAGTTTAAGCTTCTTATACTCCTTGATCTGGTTGACTACTTTGTTGAGTTCGTCATGGCGGCTCTTAAGCCATTTCACATCCACTTTTACAAGTTCACCATCAAGGATAGCTGATTTTAGAGAATTCAGATGTATTTTAGCTCTAGTGCTTGGAAATCTTGAACGACTTCACAAATCCTCTCAAGGACATAACTAAGCCTTTTTGCTTGACATGTTTGGGCACTCTTGAGCAATGTCACCATGTTTTTCAATGATGGAACAAAGAGTTGGGGGCCAAACTCGGTTTCACTCGATATTGACCAACCAATTCTCCACAGTTACCATCCGAGGTGATATCTTCAAATGTCTCATAATCGAAATTGTTAGCCAAGTTATGAAATGAGGTACAAAGGCTCTTAATATAAGCACTACTTCCTTTGTGCCCTTGAAAAGCAGAGTTAAAGCTTTGCCTTGGAAGGCCTGATGAACCAGAACCAGTCCTTTGGACATTCCCTCCATCAGGGATATTAGTAGAAGGAAAAGTTTCATCAGCATAGTTCGGTATGAACTCCTCATAAGGTATTAGAAAGGCCGAAGCGAGACCAGAATCAAAAGACATTTTCAGAGGGGCCTCTGGACGTTTCAATTGTTCAGGCACTCTCTGAAGGTTTTATTCGGTCTTGCAAGTTCGCAGTGTTCCTGCCTCTTCAAAGATGTGATCAGGAGAAAATTTGGCGCCAAGAAAACCATCTGCAATGGTTGTGGAAATTCTCTCAGAAAGGCCTTCGTTGATTGCTCTTCCGAACGGATATGGCCATTCAAATGATGTCTAACGCAGTTCTTCGTGAGAATCTCTGGCATTGTTCATACCTTGACATGCGTAAAAATTTAAAAACCGAAGACTTGAGCATACAAACCAAAAGAGAAGAAATAATGTAGCAGAATTTGAACCAACATCTCGTGCCTTACGGGAGAGAGAATATAGAGTTTTCTATCTGATTTTCAAGCTAGACACAAGGGAAGCAAAGAAATCCATCTCTTAAATGCCTCAGATGGAAATTCAATATCATCTTATTTGGCTAAAAGAATTAAAATAGTATTAGAAGAAGACTACACTAAAGTTAGTGGACCCAAATGCAGGGAAAGAATTTTCTGAAAACAAAGAGAAAATTTACTCACACAGTTATCATAGGAAGCTTATTAGAATGGGCATTTACTAAAATTTGTTTTTATTATTAATATATATATATGTATGCGTGTACAATTGTAGAGTACCTATATTCTTGCCATTGTTTATGTCAAATGATGCAGACTCAAATCATAAGGTTTATGCCTCACTTATCGAACAATTGGCAGCATGTTGACATAAATGACAGAATTAGAGAAAAAACTTTATGCCCAACATCAATGAGTATAAAAAATTTGTCTTTAAATTCTGCTCTACATTCTCAACAATCGAGTGAGCTTGACAAAAGGCCTCAAACTCATTCCATTCCTATCTCGTGAAGAATATAATTTTAGATAACAATCTGTTTTGAGATTTCACTTGGATTATGGCCGACTCAAGACAGGCTTTAGTAGCATGAGTTTCCCTAGAAAACAAACTACCAAATATTAAAACTCAATTGGTTTTCATTTGAGAAAATTTAACGAAAGAATGACTTAGAACTTGATAGAGCTCTATGATTGAAAATTTAAATGCAACTATGGCAAGAAAACTGCTCCAGTGTACTTAAAGGAGCAAGATACCTTGAGCAACCCAGTTCTTTGAACTTCTGCTCTCATCTCTGACAGCAGCATCCACATCATTTGCTGAATTAGGAGGTACTTCAGATTCGCTAATGCAAATGGGAGTAGAACATTCCTTTTTAAGGGGGAAGAAAACATTTGCTCCAACTACAACAGCCCACATATAGTACTTATCTTTGGTCCCTACAGATCATTCAATTTACATAACCAATTATATAGAGGAATATTCGAGCAGATCAACAAAAGACGAACAATGAACACTGAGATTACAACAAGTGGTGTTTGGACTCACTCCAATATTTATGTGGAAGATGACGTGAAGAAAATGCAAGAAGTTTTGTGTCATCAACTACAATTCTCATACCAAGATCTTGGTTAGACAAATAATCTAATAAGCTGCTAAAAGCTTTGTTATCACTGCAAGAAGTAAAAGAAATACAAAAGATCAAATTAGGAGCCAAAATAGAACAACATGACTGGGAAACACCAATTCGTGGCAAACATCACCTTTCATTTTCTGGAAAAAAGTAGAGGGTCGATAATGTCATCAGTTGGTGGAGAAGTACGGAAGCAGTTTGGCCAAACATCAAGCCTGGAGAGCACTTCTGCAGCGAGCAGTCCTGGAAAACTGTATGCAAACTTGAGAAATTCTGGAGAAGCCTTGGTTAACTTGCAAGCCGCATATCCATCCACTTTATCATACTTGCCGTCGCAGAAACTCAAGCTTCCCCTATCAAGAAGATGGAAAACAAATTAAAAACTCACTTAGATTATAAGTACAAAAAATTGCACTACCAAATACATATATTGTTTGTTATAAATTACAGAACAATAATAGGCAATAGATTTAAGTAGAAAATTCTAATTAAAAAAAATCACTAATGGAGAAAAAGAAATTTCATTATATCAAAAATTGAGTATAGAAAATTAAGTATTATACGGCTAAGTCAAACTATATAAAATCCTAGAATCTTAAAATACATATGTATACGGGACAAAAAAAAACATACTAAAAAATTATCCTAATTGTAAAATCGTTACATATGTCGTACCGCAAATTTTTTGGATCGAGTCAAATATAAGTCAGGTCGTGAACTCTAACATGATTCCTAAAAATAAATAAATATGTAAGACAATGAAATACTTACCACCAGATAGAACGAAGCCTTTCCTCTTCATTGTTAAGATTACAGCACTCTTCCATTGGTTCATTTGTCCCCATCTTTGAGGTAGAAGTATTAGCAAAGTACTTGGCCTGTTGATTAGAGTTGTCATTCCCAAGCTTCCGAGCTATAACTTCCGTGATGATGATGGGAGAACTACCCCTTGTTTTTTTATACTTAGAAGTAGCCTTTGTTGAATAAATAGCCCTTTTGCAAGAGGGTGTTAGTGTTGCTCTCTTATTCGTCCGAGCTTACATCAAATTGATATGTTTGTAAACATTTATGTCGTAGACGCTTACTTCTCCTCCGAGATGGGACCAACCCAGATTTTCCACGAGGAGCAGACTTCTTTTTTTTCATTGGTAGAAACTAGACACAATACACTAGAGCCCCTATTTGAATCCCAAAACTAGAAGTACAATGTTGTTAATGGTAAGACAGAAACAATAAATCAAAAAAGAAGAAAAGTAAATGGTTTTAGTTAGCCTTAAGTGAAGATTATTTACAATACAGAGCTAGTAGCAAACAAAGTTAGCCTTCGTAGAATTAGAATGAGCTACTTCACATACAGAACTATAAATATTAAGAACTGAAAATGGTTTTTCACACTTAAGCAAGAATTTTAAGAATTTAAAATGGTATTTCACTCATTACAATCATGAAATATGAAGGCTCAAATTATTCAAACTGTTAGAATTAAATAGTCTTTTTCATTAAGGGAAAAAATACAGATAGAAATACGACTTACTTTCTGTCAGATATTAAACTAAATGCTCTTTTATTCGTTCTGCTTTCTATCTCCAACAAGATCAAACTAACCTGTCTAATTGTTTGGTGTAGAAAAACTACAATCATCTGAGTTTGTACAAGGCTACAAATTAAACATCTTTTAAAAGTTCCAACTTTTTTCCTTGAAAAGAAAAGACTTAGTGGTAGAGAATGGCATATCCAAATAATCCATGGGTGGTGTAGTCCCCATATGGTATGTGGATCCTTTTAAGATTTGAAGACAAGATGTCTACGAGGAGAATGCCCACTCTTTGCATCCTACCTAAGGCTAGATGGTGTGTGGAAGTTCCAACTTAGTTACTAGTACATACTGAAATGCTGTGGAATACAAAAAAGGTCTATCCAAAAGCTAGCAGAGAGCTCTGCTTAATTCCTGAGAGGACTTTTGTACAATAAATATGCCATTGAAACTGTCATTACTTACCAGAAAAATAAGGGAGAACAACAAAATCTTAAATGTCCTTGATGAAAATTAACATCTTGATAGAATTAATTTTTTTCGCCATATTTCTATCTCTTGGAAACCAGAGCAGGAGCTGGCAAGCTTACGGAACTTTTCAAAGTAGGAAAAGGAAAAAAGAATAAGATCATTTGGGTTTTCAAGAGTCCAAGTTTTCGTAGACAATTAGACTATTTTATCTATTGATTTCATATGATTTGAACTAATAAAGGCTCCAACATGCATTAGTTTAACACGTAACTACAAATTCCAAACATAATGTTCATAATTTATCCAAGTTGTGTCACTAGAAATTACTTTGACACTAAATCACAGGGTAATTTCCAGATCTTCTTGAAGGCTTTACAACATAGCCTATTATTATGTCATGCAAGATGTAAATATTCCAAACACCAAACAAACAATAAAATAAAACAGAATACAAAAAATAAGAATAGAAATAAAAATGAGAATACAGAGGAAGACAGCAGAGTGCTCATTCAATCTTTGACCCTGCAATCTCATAAAACTCAATCAGAAATGAACTCACCAAACAATTATCACTATCACTTTGGTGAAAGAAAAGAAAAACTACATGTCTTTTATCTTTGGAATAGAATTTGTATTGGACCCTCTTGCATGATCTGATTAGTTTCATGTTGGACCTTGAACTTTAGTCAAATACAATTAAATAAACCATCAAAACCCACAAGCTAACCCACGTGAAAAAAGATATACCGTAATGGAGTCACTAATTTCTTTCAAGTAAATCAAATGGATTTTCTTTTCAAGCAAAAAAAATAAATAAATAAAGGAAACTTTTGAAGAGTTTGAGAATACTCTTCAGAGAATATCAAATACACTATTTGTGGTCCTACCTTTGTACCAAAAGAAAATTTAACAAAAAATTGTCTAACGACATGACAGAGCTTTATGATTGAGATTTTGTTAACAATTACCAAACGATAATTGACAAAAGAAGATGAAAAATAAGAACACACAGATTTAAGTGGAAAATCCTAATTGAGAAAAAAACCACTGACAGTAAGGTATAGAAGATAGGTTTACACGACCGAGTCTAAAATATATATAATCTCAAAAACCCTAAAATACATATGTGTACGGACACAACGGTCCAATAAAACAGGTCCATACCATCCACTGTCTTAGTTAACACATCCGCTGGGTTCTTGCTTCCTGGAATCTTCTCTAGCACTAAGACTCCATCATCCAAAGCTGAGCGTATGAAGTGATACCGAACCTATATATGCATTGTCTGAGCATGATACATAGGATTCTTCGCAAGATGAATAGCACTTTGACTGTCACAGTACAAAGTGTTCTTTCCATAATTATAACCCAGTTCCTCCAAGAAGCTTTGCAACCAAATCAACTCCTTGTTTGCTTATGTCACAGCAACATACTCTACTTCAGTAGTAGAGAGAGTGACAATCTTTTGTAGCATTGAGACCCAGCTAACAGCTGTACCACCTAATGTAAATACATATTTAGTAGTACTTTTCCTGCCGTCTACATTACCAGCCATGTCAGCGTCCACATAGCCTTGTAAACCCAAATCTGACTTTCTAAAGCACAAGGTCATGTTGCTGATGCCTCTCAAGTACCTGAGAATCTACTTCACCGCTTCCCAGTGCTGTTTTCCTAGATTGCTTATATATCGGCTCACAACTCCCACTGCATGTGCTATATCCGGTCTTGTACACACCATGGCATACATAATGCTGCCAATAGCAGAAGAATATGGCATCTTAGTCATGTGAACTCGTTCCTGCTCTGTTGAGGGTAACTGCTCCTTGGTTAGTTTGAAGTGACTAACCAAAGGAGTACTTACAGGCTTTACATTATCCATGTTGAATCTGCTAAGCACCTTCTTCACATACTCCTCTTGAGATAGCTTCAAACTCCCTTTCACCCTGTCTCTAGAAATCCGCATCCTAAGGATTTACTTTGCAGCTCCTAAATCCTTCATAGAAAACTCCATTGACAATTCTTTCTTGAGCTTATCGATTTCCTCCATATTAGCTCCAGCAATTAACATATCATCTACATAAAGAAGTAGAATAATATAAGAATTGTTAAATCTCTTCGCGTAATAGCAATGATCTGCCTGGCACCGCAAGTAACTACTGTTACTCATAAATGCATCGAACTTCTTGTACCATTGTCTTAGAGCCTGTTTCAGGCCATACAGGCTCTTCTGAAGTTTGCACACCATTTTCTCTTTCCCTTGTACTTCAAAACCTTGTGGCTGCTTCATGTAAATTTCTTCTTCCTGGTCACTATAAAGAAATGCCATTTTGACATCTAATTGCTCTAGATGCAAGTCTTCTTTAGCCACCAACCCAAGTACTGTTCTGATAGTGGTCAATTTGACCACTGGAGAGAAAATCTCAGTGTAGTCGATGCCTTCCTTTTGTTGAAAGCCTTTGACAACAAGTCTTGTTTTGTATCGCTTGCTACCATCATGTTCTTCCTTTATTCGGTACACCCACTTATTGTGTAATACCTTCTTTCCTTCTGGTAGTTTGGCCAGTTCCCATGTCTGATTGGACGCCAGTGACTCCATCTCATCTTTCATGGCTAACTCCCACTTGGTTGACTCATCATTTTACACCGCTTCTTTATAAGTCTCTAGCTCGCCTTTATCAGTCAACAGAATGTAATGCAGTGCTGGGGAATATCTCTGAGGAGGTCGAATTGTTCTAGAAAATCTTCTGAGTTCACCCACTGGGGTCTGTGGGTCTGCTGCTGGTGCTACAGCTTCTTGATATTTTTCGCCATCATTAATCTTCATTTCATCTGTTGGGATCTCATTTAATGGTATTACCCCCAATCTTTTTAACTTCAGGACATGCATTATCAGCTCCGGTACCTAATCTGTCCTTGTACATCACCTTCTCGTTGAATATGACATTCCTGCTTCTGATGATCTTTCGATTTTGGCCATCCCAGAAATGATAACCAAGCTCAGCATCACCATAACTAATAAACAAAAATTTTTTAGACTTGGGATCAAGTTTACTTCTATTGGCAAGGTCTATATGAAAATAAGATAGACAGCCAAATACTTTCAGTAATGAAAGATTTACCTCTTTACCGCTCCAGACCTCCTCTGGTATTCTGCAATCCAATGGTACTGACAGCCCTCTGTTGATAAGATATGCAGCAGTGTACTAACGGCCTTCTGTTATTTTTTCTTTTCTTTTACCGTGTATGATATGCAAACCGTGTTTTGCATATACGGTTATTGTCACTAAGCATTTAATGCTCACTAACAAATATTGAGCAACTGAGTAAAAGGTAGAACAAGACAGAACTAAAGCAAACTATCCGTTAAAAAATTGAACCAGGCCGGGGGCTTTGAAAGAAAAACTCAGCTCTCCTAAGATCACCATCTAGCTTTCATTGTTGTCATTCAGTGAAGAAATATGGAATTTCAATATTGTACTCAACTGGAGATTCAGTTTCATTAACTTGGTCTTCTTCGATTCAATTCCTTCCATGTTATGATGACTTTTCGAAAGTACAGCACTCTCTTGTATCTTTTTATATGATCCATGGCTATTTCGAGTTCATTTGACAGCTCTTAAGCCATTTAACATCCAATTTTACAAGCTCAGCATTAACGACCGATAACCGAATGCAAAAAGTTCATATGGTGTTGCTTGAGGGTTTTAAGCTCAAGTGCTTATAAATCCATTGGCAAACCTTCTCAAGAGCAGAGCTAAGCATCTCGTGCAATCTAAGAGGACAGTCTTTAGCAATATCATTGAGTTTTTCAACGATAGTGCTGAAAAAAAAATTATTATGAAATTTATACATAAATTGATACATGAAAAAATCTAACTAGAATTTGAACTTCTTTCTCACATACTTACACACACTCTCAAAAATCCTAAACTAATTGAGTTAGCCTCAATTTGCTTTTGATGATGACAAAAGGAGTAGTAGCCAAACTTGGTTTCACTTTCTAAACTTACACAAAAAGTAGTGCAAATTATATTTTAAAAAATATTTCATTTTACATTAAAAAAATTAACATGAAGCATAGAACAAAATAAGATTTTATTTGTCCATAAATGAATAGAATATTTTTATTCATTGCACAATATAGAAAAATATTCATAAACTCATGATGTTCATGAATTTGAAAAATAAAACTAAATTAGTTTCCGTTATAAATTGGATCTAAAAGAGAAATTAGTGAAGTAAAAACAAAAATACTCATTAAAACTTATTGTTGTTTGAAAAGGACATTTTTTGCTAAAAATCTGAGTTATGAATTATCAAATGTAGAGTGTGACTCTCAAGTTGTCATAAATAAATAAGTTAATTCCTTATTATCCGATGTCAATTGTGATTTTTGTCACTTTATTCCTTGTTTGGAAATAAAGTGGCCCATTGTTTCGCTGTTTTTTCTTTTTCTTCGTATATATTTTGGACTGATTATAATAATCACTTGAAGATTTGAATTAATAAAATCGAATCTTTCTTTTCAAAATGAAAAAAAGAAAAAGAAAAAAAAAGAGAGAGAAGAACTCACCCTTTAAAATGTTTTTTTTTTCTCACCTTGATTTCTAAACTTTTTAGATGTCATATTATTGTTTTTTATCTGTCCTAACTTTGATTGTCCTGGTCTCAATTTTGTTTTCGTCCAAATATTTTTTTATCTTCATCTCAATTTTAACAATCTTATTCCAAAACCAATGATCAAAACCTAGTAAAAAAAATTCATCATAATTAAGTGACATTTGAAGGTTCATAAAAATTAGTCTGAGATAAAAACGAGACTTGTGTTTTCTGTTAACATAGCTTATTTATTAAACTGTAACATTTTTTGTAAACCAAAGACCCAAATGAGATGTAGAATACGTTTTAGAAAATAAAAATAATATTAACCTTTACCAGAATAAATTAATTAATTAAATTTGGAGACACGTACAAACTATAGATGCATGGTTTGGAATTTCATTGTTATGTGTCGCTGTCAGCGTGTTATGACTTTTTTTATTAAAAAAAAAATCAGTACTATCAAAATCAATAAATAAATAAATAATAGTTTGAGCATGGGACTCATCGGCCATTTCTCGATCTGTCTCTCCCACACTCGTGGAGAAGCCAAAGAATCAACGAGACAGTTTCACACCCTAAGTGGAAATCGAAATTCAAATTCTCCAACAGCCAAGAACTCACTTATATTCTCACTCTCACGTCATTGTTTTCCTTCATTTTCCCGAGAAAATTTCTCCCAGACAACCAATCTTTTCCCACTTTCTTCACTACAATGCATTCGCCTCATTCCCTTCTCATCTGGGTTGTCTTCATAATCTTCTTCTTTAGCCTAAACTTTCCCTCATTTTCTCACCCTTTCTCGCCAGAAACCAATAACAGCAACAAAAACAATATCACCCTCTTCGGCGACGCTTTCTTCCGAAACACCTCCATTAGTCTCACTCAAGAACTCGCTGCTTGCCTTTCTTCTTCTCCATCATCATCATCTCCTTCTTCTATCTATGGTGTCGGAGGAGCTTTATATGCCACCCCGATACGATTTATCGATTCCGAATCCAACGCCACAGCCTCTTTCTCCTCAGCCTTCTCCTTCTCCATCTCTCCTTCTCCGCTCTGCTCCTCCGGCGATGGAATCGCCTTCCTTGTGGCCCCAAACGCCGATTCTTTTAGCTCCTCCAAAGGCCATATCGGTCTTCCGAGACCGGCCTTTGATGTTCAAGATTCGTTCTTTGCTGTGGAGTATGACACGAGTTTTGATCCTCTGCTTGGTGACATAAACGGAAACCATATCGGAATCGATGTCAACACTGTGGTTTCCGTCACCTCCGTTGATGTCGTTTCGAGAGGAGTGGATTTGAAAAGTGGGAAAGTGATTAGAACTTGGATTGAGTACAGAAACGCCATGAAGATGATTCGGGTTTGGGTTGGTTACTCCCCTGTACGGCCTCCCAATCCTGTTCTGGTTGCCAGAATTGACCTCTCTGATCTACTCAAGGAGTCTATGTACGTGGGGTTCTCTGGTTCTAATGGCCAAGGCTCTGCTCTTCATGTGGTTGAAAAATGGCGGTTCAAGACATTTCAGAGCTCTCTTGTTCCTATGGATACTGTTGAAGAAGGAGACTGTTTCATATGCTCTCCAGAGGAATCGGGTACGGACATTAACCATGACAGTTTCTTTCGTGGAAAGAAAATGAATGTAGGAGAGATGGTTCTTGGATTGGGAGGCTTAACGGCGTTTGTTTTTTCAATTTTGGCGATTGTTTCTGTGATAAGTTTCATAACGATAAAGAAGAGAAGACTTCTTGCGAAAACCAGAATGGAGAGTGTGGCTAGCAGGATTCAGATGAACAGAGTCCCAACAAGATTGTCACTTGAAGAAATTAAGTCGGCTACGATGGGTTTCGACCGAAAACGAATCGTTGGAGAAGGAGCATCTGCAACAGTCTATAAAGGGTCTCTTCCACATGGTGAAGTTGCTGTGAAAAGGTTCCAACGAGTTAATGGGATCGATTGTTTGCGCAATCCTTTTACCACCGAGTTTGCCACGATGGTTAGCTGCCTGAGGCATAAGAATCTGATTCAGCTTCAAGGATGGTGCTGCGAGGGATCTGAGTTAGTCCTGGTTTATGAGTACATGTCCAATGGAAGCCTTGACAAAATCCTCCACAAGAAAACCAACTCGGCTATTGTCCTTTCATGGAAGCAGAGACTGAACATAGTTCTAGGGGTGGCTTCTGCTCTTGCTTATCTGCATGAAGAGTGTGAGAGACAAATAATTCATAGAGATGTTAAGACTTGTAACATAATGCTTGATGCAGAGTTTAATGCCAAACTTGGTGATTTCGGTCTGGCAGAAGTGTATGACCATAGTTCTCTCACAAGAAATGCGACCATACCAGCCGGAACAATGGGATATCTCGCTCCCGAATATGTCTATTCCGGTGTGCCGAATACGAAAACAGATGTGTATAGCTTCGGTGTAGTTGTTTTAGAGTTGGTAAGCGGGCGGAGGCCAGTCGATGAGCATGGAACGTCGGTGGTTGATTGGGCGTGGGACTTGTGGCAGAAAGGAAAACTGATTGAAGCGGCTGATTTGAGGCTAAAGGGAAAGGTTAGCGAGGAGGAGATGGAGAGGATGCTCGTCGTGGGACTTGCTTGTGTGCATCCAAACCCCGTAAAGAGGCCAACGGTGAAAGAAGCTGAAAGAATTCTGAAAGGGGAAGATCCACTTCCCATGTTGCCGTCGAGGAAACCGAAGCTCCGCCTTCGACCTGTTTTACCTGATTATTCTGAAGAAACACCAAGTTATGATGCCGAGCGTGCCAGTCCCGATGATCCACCATTTTTGACTCCTAGAAGCAATTTTAGCTAGAAGTAGAAAGAACATAGGAGTTTCGACTTAATATGTGAAGTGTATAATTCTTTTCGAGTTGATATCATCAACTCCCTAGAAGCCGTTTATCTCCCTTGTTTGGTACCTTGTATCTATTCCAGAGTATTGGCTCTGTGATGACGTTTAGGCAAGCCAATTTGTTAGAAGAATTGTCAGGAGATCTTTGGATGTCATATTAAAATGAAAATGATCGATGTATTTCGAATGCGACACCAGTTAAATTAACAAGAATGCCGCAATTATAATATTGACTCTATTCTGGCTGCAAGTATACGTGCCAAAACAAATGTATAATCCAGATCCATTGTAGGAACCAAGAAATTCCTGAAAGACCATAGTTACAAAAGCAGACACGCCACAAGAAAATCAATCAAATAACCCTTCTCTGATAGAAACTAGAGCACGTACTTATAGAGCTTCTCATTTTCTTTCTTCAATTAATTCATGAAAAACATTTCGGCTAGTTCAATTTTATCTTTCACTGGTCACAAATGCAAAAGATAAGGGCATATTTGATAATTGGAATCAGCATAATCTCATCGTGAATATATTTCTCAATTGTTAATCTCCAGAGTCCAGACAAAACACTTATCTAATATCCAAAGCCATCACTGTTTTGAACATGAAGATATCAGAATACCAACATTCCCAAATCCCACTGTGATTTCCACTGCCTGCCCAATCAACAACATTGCACCATATTGAGTTTATAGATGTAAGGAAGTACTGTAGCTTCAAATCCAATTTTCAATACATTCTATTGCATTATACTTGTCTGACACATAAAAATTGCACAGTTATGTTTCAAATGACACCTTCTGACAAACCATAGAGTATAGCTATCAGCTTAGAGAACAGATAGTTACAAAAACAGGCTTAATATCCATAGGAACATCAATAAATTCACCATTAAATGGAATAAGCCATCGGCCATGATTGTTCAGAACACAACCCAAATATTAGGGGCACTGACAAAATTGTCTACATACAACAGGGTATACCAATCAAACTACATAACTTGCAAACTATATCCCAATAAAAATGGCAATTATTCAAGAGCATACATTTTATGTTATATTTATACAAACGCATGAGCCACAAACAGCAACCAATCTAACTCATAAAAATGGTCAGGATTCAAGAACGCATAGAAGATTTCACCAATGAAAACTCATACGGCTCTATACCAACAACTCAAGAGGGAGCAGCATCAAACGATAACTCTTGCAACTCCTTCTGCTTGATATGGTTATGCAATATAGTAAGCCTGGCTGTCTCAAACGCAAAGTACCCCAAAGCTGAAAAACACGCACTATGAAGAACCCGAGGCCCCATTCCCCGCGTCAACCCGACCCAGCCTTCTTCAATCAAAATCTGTTTCACAGTATTGGAGACCCCAGAGTACATAGCAGCAGCCGCCTTATTGGCTCCATCAACCTGAACCTGAGTCATCAGCCGGGTCTTAACGACGTCGAGCGGCGTCGTAATGGAGGCCGAAATCGCTCCGGCGAGTGCCCCACAAAACACGCTCTGAAAGGGCTCCAGGTGGGTCTGCTTTGTCTTGCTCAAAACAGCAGCTTTCAGATACTCAAACGACGAGTAGCTCAACACCCCAGCAGGCAAATTCCGAAGCAATGTGGCCGAGTACCCTGCGTAAAGCCCCAAAACGCCGTCGTTTCTAAGGATCCTCAACAGAACCTCCCAAGACCTCCCTTGAGCCCCGGCCTGCATTCGCTGAGTAATGAGCTCCTTCGGCACCATTATCGCCGAAGAGACGATATTGCCCATTGCCCCCGCCGTGGGAGGGATAAGCACAGATGGGTATTGAAGGAATTTCGACAGAATCGACTTCCCGAACTCGCAGGTCCCGAAATAGACCGCCGATGAGGCCGTGGAGCCCACAATCACGGCCGAGATCCCACTGTAAAACCCTAGAATCCCTTTGCTCTGGAAGGTCTTGGCGATGGCGTCGAACGCGTTTCGGTACATCTCGGAGGCTCCCCTGGTTTGGAGCTTGGTTTTAATGGTGTCGAGAGGAAGGAGGCAGACGTAGGTGAAGGCTCCGGCAATGCCGCCTGCGCCGGCGCCGATGAGGGCCCGCTCGAAGACGGTGAGGCTATTCATGAGGGACTGGACTTTGGGGCTGTTTCGCGAGGTGGGTTTGAGCCAATTTGGGGATTTGGGTGTAGTAGAGGCCGATGCGAAAGGGAGTGAATCGGAAATTTTGGGGGGGTTTTGAGAAGAGGAGTGTGTGTTAATGGCGGCGAAATGGGTGAAGAGATTGGGGAAGTGTATGGAATTGGGATTGTTGTGGTGGTTTGGGTCCGGAGATGGAAGGCCTAGAGAGGCAGAGATTCTGGTTTCCATGGCTAAGATTTCTCTCAGCTCTATATTTCTCTCTCTAGAGCTTCGCCATGGATGGAGAAGAGTCAAGCTATTTAATAAGACCTTTTAGCAAAAAAAAAAAAAAAAAAGCCATTAAAATAAGACCAACAACTAGGACCACAGATTTGCTCTCTCCCTCTCAACTTTGGGGTTGGGCTTCTAATTGGACCTGATTTTTTTTTTTAATGCTTCGTTTTAATAAATGTCCATTCTTCTCTTAGTTTTCTTTTTATAACAACGTAACCGAGTATTTATGTCTTTGCAATTGGTACGTCTAGCTTGGATTTTTTTTTTAACGCTTCGTTTTAATAAACTTTAGTTCTTATGTTATATAGTTAAATAGCCGAGTATATATATATTTTCACACTTAATACATTTATTTTTATACTAGTACATTGAGTATATTAATTTTTATACTATGGACACTAAATGTATATATTAATATTATAGTTATAAATGGATAAAAAAAGTTCCAATTTTGACCCTCGAATTATTATAAAATCATATTTTGACCCTCAGACTTTAAATGTCCATATCTTAACACCATATTCATCGAAGTATCTCATTTTTATCTTTACGTTTATTTTATTGTTTAAAAAAAATGTGTCACTTGCATAAGGCTTTTAACAAAAATATTTTAAACAATTTGAAATACAAAAATGAGGTAATAGCAAATTTTTATTTTTAAAAAAAAAAAATATTTTGAAGAAATTATTTTGATAGTGATACTCTTGTGGTCAAGATTTAGTTTAGAATTTTCTTGATCTTCTTAATATTCATCATCCGAAGTGAATGTTACATTCAAATATAACTAGAATGCAAGATATTTTTAAATTTTGCTGCAAAAATTTCAAGTTATTTTATATATTTTTTTGAGAAAATTAATTTGAATATTAAAAATGTAGTTCAACCTAGTTTTATTTGAATTTATTGTAACATTTATCCATAATGATGAGTTTAAAGAAGATCCAAAAAAATTTCAAAACTAAATTATGTTTATAAAGGGATTACTAATTTTTGTACCAAAATATATTTTATATTTTTTTATATATATTTTTAAATAAAACAAAATGTTTCTACTACTTCATTTTTATTCTGTAAACTACTTAAAGATATTTTTATTAAAAGCCCTGTGTGAGCGAGATGTACTCATTTTAGGTTTAATATAGGAATGGTCCCTAAATTATACCCATTTTATCAGTTGGTCTCCAGGATTTTTAACTTAAATATTAATAGTCTTTGAATTATGCAATTATTATAATAATGACTCATTTGTCACAAACTGTTAGTTTTTTTAATAGAAAATAGTCATAAACATAGCATATAATTAGGCATTATTTACTTCAATGAGTAAAAATCTCGTTTTTAACCATAATTACTAAATTGTGTGTTGTGCACAAGACTCATTTCTATTAAAAATTTAATAGTTTGTGAAAAAAAAAATGTTCATTGTCGTAATAATTGTATAAATCTCGATAGTCTACTGTGAATTTAAAATTCAGAATCTCATTCATGACCATAGTTACTAAATCATGTGTTTTATAATCACTTATTTCAGTTAAATATTTAATTATTTGTAATAAAAAGATCATTATTACAAATATAAATTAGAGGCTATTAATATCATTAACCCGCTCTTTTTTATTTGTTTTGATAATAAAGTGACTTTATAGATTAAAATAAGGCATTTTAATGGATAGAGTACTAACATATGAATATTTAAAGTTTGCGGCCAAAATAGAATTTTATAATAATTATGGGGCCAAATTGGGATATTTTGATTGTCTTAAATGAGCCATTTCAAAAATCAAGGACCAAGATGAGATTAAGCCTATAATTTAGGAGCTAAAACAAGTTTTACCCTTTTGAAAACACATGTCGTTTCAAACCAATTGTCTTTTTTAATTCATTGTAGTGTTTAGTTGTTCACTAATGGTAGTAGACTTGTGGTATGATATACATTGCCATTTTTTCGGCCGTCATTGTTGTTTTATCTGTCTAGTATCTTGGTTGCTGCCTTTGTTGTTCTCAGCCAGTGTCCATCTCTCGGGCCGAAGATTCACTTAAGTGGCTACCGAGTCACAGAAGCCCAGCGACAACATCGAACCGAGTAATATTAGACCAAAAAAATGAAACATTGGACTGGTTTATTTTAATATTAATGGTGCGGGTTAAGACAATTCTTAAGTGGAAATTGATCATGTGCTTCCGTAAAGAAATGATTAGACACCTAAAGAAGCTACAAATTAGTAAGTATAACCGTATGTGTTACCACACTAGGTAACCAATCCCATAGTCCGTTCCTAGAGAATAAGTAATCGACCCAATTCTAAAATCATATAAAGATCTGTGTAAATAAAGCTTAGCTAGCCTGTAAATCAGCTTGGTGAAATAAAGCCAAAGCTCAACTTTTCGAAACATAGCAGCAAGTGATGCCCCTTCCATACGGGCTGGCATATACATGAGCTATCACAGGGGTAAGGTAACATGAAGACGTAATTAGCTTAAGCAAACACCACCAATAACTGAAGAGGAAGACTTTGAAGTTGGTCACTTTAAAATCTAAACTCATAGATCCAACCAAATTATCTCTGCTCGTGAAGCACGTCTAAAGAGTATACACTTCTTAACTAACCCCAATTCATCTTTTTAAATCTGGCGTTTTAACAGGCTCGACAATCATCCTCCCTAGTACATCTATAGAAGGGAGAGAAATAACTCATACCAACCCAAATTTTTTTTTAAAAAACTAGCCCAGTGCATTTATTGGCTGATAATAATTTTCTCTTTTTTTTGAAAAAAAAAAAAAAAAAAAAAAGAAGAAAAAATAGTTCATGTTTTGAATTGATTATGGTAAGCGCCAAGCATCGTGAAGCATTAGATACTGCCGCACCTTTGGCAGTGTACACAGAGGAGAGAAGCTGTCCAATAAATAAAGATGAAAAAATAAAGGACACCAACGTAGTCCCTCGGTTCATTTTGAGAGATTTAGTGGCTTATGCGCTATTCGATCCATGCATAAAGAATCTCATAATGATTCAACGGCTCGTGACAAGGGATAATAGGTGAGTGGACACTTACATTTATAAAAACTCCTACCTATCGATCATTTTAATAGTAAAAAGATTAATGATCATTTAGACGTCGTTTTTTTTCTCATTTTCCCCGAAGCTGTCTTCTTCATCTCGGAAAATTCGAACTTTCAAGAAAAGGCCAAGAACGCTAGCCAAAAATGTAGTAGTAAAATCAAAGCAGGTAGTTGAAGCAAGCATACCATTTTAGTTGGGTTTGATAGCATTAGTAAAATCTATTTTACAGAAGGGGCGTTAGAAATTCGTTGTCATCAGCGAGGCATCTTTTTACTTCAGGTACGTAATAATACTTTTTTCTCTTTATTTACTCCACGATTTTTGGTATATATCAATGTTAATAAAATCATGCCAAAAAAAGAAATGGAATATTCGTATGCAAATATTTGAGATTGAATTGTGTATTGAGTCACACATAAGATCTTAATTTGAAAGATGAATATCTGACTTAGCATAACACGAGGTACATTATGAGCGCATCGGCCTCTACGACACCCAAATCCCCAAATTGTCTCAAGCCCCACCTCGCGAAACAGCCCCAAACTCCAGTCCCTCATGAAGAGTCTCACCGTCTCGAGCGAGCCGACGCAGGCGGCATTGCCGGAGCCTTCACCTACGTCTGCCTCCTCCCTCTCGAGACCATCAAAACCAAGTTCCAAACCAGGGAAGCCTACGAGATGTACCGAAACGCGTTCGACGTCATCGCCAAATGGCAACAATTTTCTTAGGCATCTTCTGTAAAATACAGAATTTACTTATGCTCTCACTATCCAACTAAAATAGTATGCTTGCTTCAACTACCTGCCTAGGACATTTCTTATAATGATGTATTTTTAAAAGATATATTAACTAAATAAAAAATCGTTATTTGTCAAAATAAAATTATAAAACGGTCGTATATTAAATACGTGTAAAAAAAGGGCCCCTTTTTAAGTTGATCTAAGAAAAAGGACATTTCTTATAAATGCTCAATAAATTCTTCAAGTCCAGATATGTTTAGGCTGATTGGGCCTCCAATTAACCGAGCTCAAATCTAGTGATGAAATTTGAGTTCTTATGGTAAAGTTTTATTAAAAAAAATTTTGAAAACTCCTAGACCTATTTAGACAAATACCAAATTTAAAAATATTTATCAAAATATTACTTTTTACTAAAGAAGAAGTCATTTGAGGTGATTTTTCAAATTAATTGAGATAATCGGAATAATTATCTCAATTCTTCCAAATAACTTGATTAGTTACTTCGAATACTTTTGAAAAATACCAATTATTAAAAAATAGTAATTTTTAAAATATTATTACAGAATGGTATTTTTCAAAACAAATTAAGATTTCTCGAAAATTTTAAACCATACGGAATTTTTCGATTTTTTAGACTATGGACAAGTATTTATGTAAAAAGCTCATAATTGGTTGGTGGATCTTAAGCATTTATGCTTAAATGCATATTTTCTTCTTTTTAATTATTTCACGTGGAGCAATTTTTTCCTCTCTCTCTCTCTTAAAAATAAAATTTCTTGTTTCTTGTTTCTCTTTTAAATGTCCAGCCACTTAACGTACACATTAAGGTCTTTTATCATTTGATATGAGCTTGTTTTCTTCTACGGATTGGAGAAATACAATCAGTATCCATTTTTGTACCATATATTTCATAAATAAGTATACATTTTATATATAAAATATATGTGGTATACATTCTCAATGTAAATTTTTATATATAGTCTATATTTACTACGTAAATTATATCTATGTGTTATGATATACATTTTGAAATGTACACTGATTTTTAAATATAATTTTTATAATATATTTTTAGTTTATATTTCTCCAAAAATGGGTCGAAAAATATTTATTTGTGAAACAAAACTTGTAATTAGGTATCCATAAAAATATGCTTAATATAATGGATATTTGGGAACTTTTCCCTATGTATTAAGATTGGATAACTCTAAGCTCTAATGGGCTTCTTCATGTTTTTTTTTCCTCCAACTACTTTAGAAAAGTATTACTTTTAAGCTCTCTTTTCTGTCAATACTCTTAATTTGCTTAATCTAACAAAATACAACAAATTAAGATAAAGACTTTTAGAAAAATAACAGCACAAAACTAAGCTGGAAAATGTATACAAATAGTATATAAAAATAAGCACATCAAGCAGCTTAAATTTAACATTTTGCTAATTTAACATTTTGCTAGTTCCTGAGTAAAAGAAAAAAAAAAACTAAATAAAAATTCTAAACACCTAACCATGACCCAATTCAACTCCTAAAATTTAACTCAAAGACTTTATATAATTTAAAGCTCAATAAAAAATTCTGACGACTCTAAAGATCATATGTGTTTATGGGTAGAGGATAAATGTTAGAAATTATTTGAAATTTACGCTAATAATGTGGGTGTCAAAAAAAGGTCAATATAGGCTCAATATACTAAGTATTAGGGATAAATAGTCTTCAAAGACTTAAATGATCAAAGATTAGTATAAATCAGGTCTCTAATATAATGAAGCCTACGATTTTGTATTAAATGATAATCAAATAGGTTATATAGAGTTCAATTTTAAGATTCAAAGAGTTAAGTTATTTTGCTAAGAGCTCCGAAAAACATCTCCAATGGAATGGCAGTCTTTGTGTCAACTGTCAGTGCTATAGTTGCATAGAACCACAAAAATTATCCTCCAACTTGCATGATGTGCAAAATTATATCCAATGTTACATGAGAGAGAGAGAGAGAGAGAGAGAGAGAGAGAGAGAGAGAAGTGTCGGCATTTTCATGGGTTCTTTTCTCCCATCCCCACATTGAAGTTTTCCACGTAAAACACACCACCTCACACACTACATATGATTCTTGATGGCTTTGCTTGGAAAACGTACGTACTAGTCTTTAATCAGTTTCAGATTCCATTAAGTTTTCACAAGCAAAGTACGTGTTTCCCTCTGCCAAAGCTGCTTCTCTAGACATATAGCAGCTGTTTTTGGGTCCTACCTTCCATATATACAAGTAAGCCGGTCTTTCTCTATAAGCAGATTAACTATTACATGCATTATGTACATATCCCTTTTCTTTTTCTTTTTTCTTTTCAATCATTTCCTGAGAGAAATATGAATAAATTATCATTGACGCGATAACCATTACTTACTAATTTTTTATCTTCTACAAAATTAGGAATGGCAATTTATATTATTATACTATATTCGGGTCGATATAATTACAACACAACACAATAATACTTAATTCGAACACAACACGATTAATAAATATGTAAAAAATTTAAACTCAATATGACACAATTAATATACGTGTAATACGATATGACACGTGTAACTCGTTTAATAAACGTGTCATATGTCATATTATGACTCATTTGACACGATTATTTAAAATTGACATGATCATTCTAATTTAATACGATTATGCACTACTTAATTTAATTTTACTCCTATTAATATGCTTACAATTAATCAAAATCATGTTTAATATATTAAAATATAAATAAATATGTCACATTAGTGTTGTGTTGATACGATACAAAAATAACACGTTTAATTAATATACAAAATGCGACGCGGGTGTGAGAATGTATATGTATCTTAGAATATGAGATTAATATACAAAGTTAGTGTAAATTGTTGCTAGCTATTAGTGATGTACTTAGGCATATTTGCTACTCTATAATAAACTATAACGAGAATAGAAATAAGTTGGTATAACCTAATTGTATCATTAATTCATATTTTTAGTCAAATATTTAGAATAAAATTTTGGTGAATCACTCACATATATAGCTGATGATATTGACAAATGATAACTAAATTTTTTATTTATGCTCGTTCATTTTCACACTTTTTTTCTTTTTTCGTTAGGATTAATAAACATGCCAAATATTGTAGTTGCAAAGATTATTATCTTAGAAGTAAAATAAAAAATTTTAGCAATAAATAAAGAAGAAAGAGAACTAAAGAGATGTAGATCATGTGAAAGTTATTGTACAGAGTACTGAAAAAAAAAATTAATTAATTAATTAATTTAGAAAAAAAAAAGGTGATAAGAGCTTTTGGCCTGTAGTATACTTATGTAATAATTGGAAACCTTGAAGGCTGAATTTCGTCGAAGGTTTTCATTTCACTTTCCTTTTTCTTTCCTTTTTTTCCCATCAACAATAAAAGGAAGAACTGTTTCGCAAAACAATTATTAATGCTTTGTATGGTGCTCATTTTCCTTCGACTTTAATAAAGAAGCCTAACAGTAGGAAAAACCTTAAAAGCATCGATAAACAACCTATAGTGACTTTATATTATTGATCATAAAGCATGAAGCATCACCAATCATACAGAAAAATAATTGGACTTATTTTGTGACTATACAGAGAGAGTCTCAATATAAGCCCAAAAAGAAATGTCCATAAACAAGTTTAAGTAACTTATTAAAATTGCAATATTTTTAATTGATAACTAATTTTATTATTAATTGAGATTATTTCTAATATTTAAATTTCGAGAAATTTACCCTCAGACTTACTATTTGTTTTTTAAATGGAATTTAGGGATTCAAAATTATCAGAATTTTCTACATCCGGAAAGAGGTTTGAGGTGTGATTAACAATCACTATGTAACTTTAAACATGTTGATTTATTCTTAGTATTGGTACTTAACTTCTATTGAGCATGTATTGTAAATTAATTCCTACTACCTAGCTAACAATATTAACTAATATTTATATTATAGCGAAGGAAAAAAANAAAAAAAAAAAAAAAAAAAAAAAAAAGAAAAAAAGGGGTGGGGGGGTTGGAGAAGTCATAATTAAATAATGTTGACGTCTAGCTTGATGGCAATTCTTTGGATGATCATTGATGATGACAACAATATACAACCACATTTGGGGATCAACAGCAACTAGTACTGCAATGCTAAGCCCCATATTATTGTTCCTCCAAAGCGAACGCGAAAATGACAACCCTCTCCCAATAACCATACAAAAAGGAAAGCTCATGTTAGGAATGATCCAGACACACCATATCGGGGGGGCCCTCCTCCAGTGTGACACCCAGCACTTGGATGCAAAAATTTTTTCTTCCAAGAAATTAGTATCTTATATGCTTATAAATTTTACCCATTTCAAGAAAATTGCATAGAATTTAGGATACTCATTTACAAGAATTAAAGATAATTAATTTGCAAGCAATTTGAGTGTTATTTATGTTCCTTTGGCACAAGTTATTTTTGGCCTCAAAATCATTTAATTTATAAGAGTAGTTTCTAAAAGAGCTTTGAAGCATGTTGGAAGGAGCTTGTCTCTAGAGAAGCAAATTGCTAAACAAAAGCTTCTAATAAAAGGAACAAAAATTGTTCTGAAATTTAATATAACATTTTATATAGGGGATATTTGTGGTAAAAAAAAATTTTTAAAAAAGGAAAAATAAAATTCCATTGCAAATACAGATAGAGAATGTTTTGAACTGTAAGATTTTGATTACATGATGATTTATTATTGTTGAAAATGTGGGTTCCCTCCCTATAACAAAAACTCGCTTCGCCAAACAATGATGCTTCTGCCTTGTTCTTCAACGAACCATTTGTTGGGAAATAATGCCCAACAGTTTGTATCCTTACAATTACATTGGATATTTGACACTAATGCTGCTATAAAGTTATATTTATTACTTTATCACGCATGTTTATGATAATATTTTAATTATTGTTTAGGTCCAATACAAGGAAAGAAGTAAGAGGAACTAAAATATAAGGTGGGGCCCACTAGGATTGGCACCACAAAACAGTGACACTGTAGTTTTGGCAATCCTAATAACATGGACTGGTTGAAACCCTACCATCTTCTATGTGGGGTATTTATACCCTTACATCAATGCAAAGTAACAGATTTTAGTCTGACTGAAATTTATTAGTTCGGCGGTTTACATTCATTCAAGTTGTTAAGAAAAAATTCTTTGCGAGAGAAAAAGCTTGAGATAAAATACTCGATCCATAACCAGAAATTATTATAGA
Source organism: Parasponia andersonii (assembly GCA_002914805.1). Taxonomy (NCBI): domain Eukaryota; kingdom Viridiplantae; phylum Streptophyta; class Magnoliopsida; order Rosales; family Cannabaceae; genus Trema; species Trema andersonii. Next base: position 1,519,150 of record JXTB01000019.1, on the reverse strand, counting down.
ACTGAAAATTAAGATTAGCCTACAACCTGATTAAGATTGAGATATCCATACATATTTGTAATTAAAGTTTGGCGCATAGAAACGAAGACTTTTTGATTAAGAAATTTTTTTTAAGATATTCTTTCATGATTCGTTCAATACATGTTGAAAGCATAATTAGACATTTTTGAAAAAATATTAGAATCAACAAAAATGATTTTTGTAATAAATCATTTATTATAAAATCTTGTGTTTTTATTGAAATTAATTCCAATGCCACCTTATCTCTCTATCTTTTTCCAGGCACCTAGAGGTACCTGCAAGAAAACTCTCTGATACTTAGTAAGTGAAAAAAAAAAAAAAAAGGTCCAGTAAGTATCTGAACAAAAAATAAAATTAGTTCAAAATGAAGTAAAGCTTAACTATTAGCTTATATATTAAAGGAATTTTGTCTTCTAATTCAATCAGTTATTATAAATATAATTTTTTTTTATAATGACAGATTTATTATCTTTAAAAAAAATATAATAATTAAAATTTATCATCGTAGTTAAAGATATCAATGGGGTAAGACTTCATAAGTCATTCCACATTCGAAAGAAAAAAACACAGTACTAGCCCGATCTAAATTAATGTGGGTCTGGACTAACCGGTTACATATAGTAGGAGTCGGATTAGGTTTCAATAATAGGCACAGGCTGACAGATCTGATCCATATTTCTGTCGACCCACATTTAGTCATTCTATATATAATTTTTAATATAATCCTTAGTTAAAATTTTAAAAAATCTTAATTAAATATTTTCATTTATATAATTTTAATGTTATTTATTTATTTACTTATTTTTATTTATTTTCAATTTATTTATATTTTAAAAGAATATAAATGAGTTCTAGGCCCATTTTTTATCCCACATAAGTACATAATTGATACTTTAAAATATAAAAGAACAATAAAATTATGTTTACATCGTGGCCCATGTTTGGATTGCATGGATACGATCCACTTAAGTCTCTATAAAATATGAACTAATTTTATGAGTCATGTCGAGTCCTTTAATAAGAATCTAGTCGAGCTGACGCAGCTCACATTTTAGACAAATCAGACCTAGGCTCAATACAAAATTCGTATAAGTTTATCAAATGTGAGTCGGACCAATCCGACATAACCTACTTTGCATCTCTAATCACAACCTCTCGTTGGTATGAATTTCAAAGTTTTCCTTGTTGATCCACTTTACATCTCTAGTGGCAGTCTTATTGTTGTGAATTTCGATGTTTTCCTTTGTTGATTACGATATGATAATCTATTAGGTTACATTATATACTTCGCTCACTGTCTCGTCCGTATGTGGATGATGAAAAGCTACAATAAGCTACACTTCCTAAAGATGTGATAAAACGCATATAAAAGCTTTATAAAACTCTTTCTTATTTTTTGTGCTGTGTTCTTCGGTTTTTGCCAGTAGTGGGGTGAGGTCAAAGTTATGTCATCTCTTCTGTGACATATAGAGCTCACCTCTCGTATCTGTTACTATATTGGTAGTGTATAATATAATACGTAGAAACTTTGCAATTTTATAATGTCGTAAACTGTAGTTTTGTGGCTCTCTTGCCTCACTTTTAGGCTATGTTTGATAGGAGGAAAAGATAGTAGGAAGAATAAAGAGTGTAAAAAAAAATAGTAAGAGGAAAAGAGAGTTAGAAGAATAAAGAATGTAAGAAAGAATGAGAATACAAAGGAGAAAGAGAAAAGTAGTGATTTCTTAAATTGTTTGATGAAAAGGATGTAGAGTAAAAATGATGGAGAGTATTTATTTATAAAATTATCATATTATTTATTTTATTTTTTTAAAATTAATTGATTTGATGGGTAAATTTATTAATTCATATTTATTTTTCTTTTTAATTTTCTCTACTCCTTCTAATTTGAAAGGATGAATTTTTGTAAATTTAGAAGAAGACCCTCTCTTTCCTTCTCTTTATCCTACCAAACACAAAATTAGAACTCTTCCTTTCATTTTTCTCCCTCCACTCCTCTCTATCCCTCAAAAAATCTCCTCTATCAAACATAATCTGTATAATCGAGATCTGAAAACGAAAGTTGAAAGAAGAAAAAGAATAGTGTGCACTAGAACTTGTCTCCATCTCTCTTTTCTTTCTTTCTCTTCTTCTTTTTTATTCTCTCTCTCTTTTTTTTTTTATCAATATATAATGAAAAATGTTAGGAAAATTCTAATTCTTTCCATGGATTTGTACTAACTGATATAACATAACTTTAATTACATTTATTTCAAATAAAACTATTCTATTTATAGTTGCGTTTTTTAAAATTATGTCATATTATACTATTTGTTGTAAGCTTTTATATAAAAATTGAGCGTCTATATATATACGTTGCTGCGTTTTATGCTTTAACTCTATGTTATATATGACCAAGGTTTGTGAGCATGACGATTCGATGAAAACAGGCAAAGCACTAGGTCTATGATATGTAGTGAAATATCCCAAAAGACGAAAGTGAGAGAAAATTGTGCTGATAACACTTTAAGTCAAAATTACGATGCTATTCTTTATAGTTAATGCTAAAATTAATTGCATTAACATCCCAATGCCTAAAGAAGTTTGAAAAATAAACGAAAATTTCCGTACTTAGCTATTTTATTCTTTTAGTTTTAGCAATTTAGTGTTATTTTAAATAAAAAAATTGAATCAAGAAAATGTAATGCGAAAAGGTAAAAGGTAAATTTTATGTCAAATTTAACTAAAAAATGGGTGGTCTTTGTAATTTTTTTAAACTTTAAAGGAGTTAAGTGAAAATATTGTTGGTTTAGGCCGTGTCACCACATTATGACATAAAAGAACAATGTTACGTACAAATTTTTAGAAACAAATTTTATTAGTATAAATACCACACTGTTATTTTCATGTTTGCCTTTTGAATTATATGAAGTGTATCATTGTAACTCCTGAATTATCAAGAGTTTCAACTTTATACAAGAACTGTCAAAACTGTTACTCTTTTAGACAAACAGACAATGATAGTAATTATCATTTTACTGATTTTAATCCCAAATACTCTATGAATTTTTAGCAAACAATCTAAAAGATTGCAATGCTTGTCATTTTTCGTCTATTAGCCCGATAGAATGATAATTTTAGTGGTATAAGGGACAAATTCGAAACTTTTCATAATATGATGGCACATATTGAGATATTTTACATAACTAGGGACGCAAACATAAAATAGAACTGATACGAAAATGGCCCCAGATGCAATGCAAAGCAAAGAGTCCGACCAGGCCGAGTTGGTTGTGTCAAATCGAAAGGGCCCTCCTCTCAGAGTTTTGGCTTCTTCTCTACAAAGTTAGTCTTTGGAAACGTCTCTCTCATCACTTTTATTATTTTTATTGCATTCATATTTTGCTTTAACTTTTTAAACCTTTTTTTTTTACCCTTAAAATTATTAGACGACCCAAATAGGCGGCTTTCAAGGTGATTATCATGTTGTCATTATAATAGTTATATAATTAGTTTCATTCACTGATGGCTGATCAACATTCCCACATATTTATATTTTACAATATATAAATATATGGTGTCCCACAATATGTTTAATTATATTGTGGGTCCCACATTACTTCTTCTTATATTACCAAAGACCCCCACTAAATGGGGTCTTTTAATGAGCTTTCTTTGGATCATTAAGGATTATTTTGTCCATTCTCATAAAAATAAAAACTAAAATAAAATTTTAAACAAACATTAGTCATGATCATTGGTAATGGCCGGGTGCTCTCCATATATAAAAGTATGATATGGACATTTACTGCTCTTGTTCTTTTTTTTTTGTTTTCCTTTTTAATTAACTCCCTAGTATGCAACTAATGCTCCTAGCTCGAGGTGCTTATTACTTATTAACATGGAACAATAAGGTAGTGTTCACTATTATTCTATTTTACTAGTTACGTATTATCATAGAAGCATGAGCATTAGTAACTATTAAGAAGTAAATTCGATAAAAAGCAAAAAATAATTAAAAAAAGACTACTAGTAAAAATTTGATGACCGTTACGTGCATATAGTCTTCCATTTAGATTAAATCTAAGATAATTTTCCACGGGACCCATCCCAATAGAAGTGAAGCCTTAATGATAGTACATTTCAAATTCTTCAAATTTGATAACTAAAGTAAAAACAAAAAATAATCACAACCTCAGTGAATTTTTTTTTTTTAAAGAAAAGAAAAAGGAAAAGACATAAGGAAAACAACAGGAACAACCTCACTGAATTAAAATCATCAATGTTGTGTTTACAAGAAGTGTTTGAGAACTGTACTCCTAAATATCCTTTTCATACAATTTTTTTAGATACATTTTATCTTTAAATGAATACAGTCTAGTTCGCCAACCTATGAAATATATTGGTATATTTTACTATTCTCCACTGGAAGCTAGATGTGTGGTTAATCCTCTTAATTTTTAGTTGATCACATTTATTTATGTATCCAAAAGCCAATGAAAATTCATGAATTAAGAAATAAAGTAGCAGTAAGTTATATTTATAATTGTGACTCAATTTTTTTGTTTAACACTTGGAGTATATATATATATAAATATATATATATATATATTATGCAAATAATTTCTCAAAAAAAAAACTTAAAAAAGGAAAACAAAATTGTGACGTATACCCTTGTCCAAGCCACTACTGTTGGCATGTGATGACAATGCAAGGAACAATTTAGAATGTTAATAATATCCTTTAATTTTTTGTGATTTTCGTTTAAAAAAAAAAACTACAAATATGAAAAAATAGTTAAGCTTAAATATTTGTATATTTAATATACATTCCTGAAAAACATGTTGCCACTTTCGGAACACGTTAGTGGCAGTGTGGCACCGACTAATTTTCTCTAAATGATATATTATGTATTTTGCTTTCTCTGGTTCTGACTAATTACCTTTCTAGAAGATATGCGAATAGAATTAATATTCTTCACTTCTAAACCATTCAAAATAATTGAATAGAGAAAGTTGAAAATCTTTCATAAAATAATTGGATTACCACCTTGGTGGAACATGTGGAAGTTCAGTCTTGTTTGCTTTCTTTGTGTTTCAAGTCTATTGTATTATGCAATGCTTAGACAATTCAAAGTTTAATAGTCAAAGTCAATTTTATAGCCGGAAAAAAAATTTAAAGTTCTAAGAAAATAATTTTCTCTCTCTCTCTCTCAAGGTAAAATAGGTAATAATTTCAACCATTCAAAATTATCAGTTAAAATTGTACGTCTTTGTGTAATAAGTTTGAGTCTTTAAATCTTTTGCTATACTCTTGTTTTTTTTTTTAATAGAAAAACATAAATCTAAATTTTAGTGTGAAGAGAGAGTGTGGTATGGTCTTTTAGTTCCAATATGAGTCCTTGGATAGAATATTTATGGTATTTTGTCCATGCACGAATCAATTTGGATAAAATTTATGTTGAATAAATTTGTTAGAACTTCAAATTCAAAGGATATTTTCGAGTAAAACGCCCAAAAAAAATATTAAAATAAAGGATTGTTAAAGGATTCAAAACGTAATCACATAAAATATATGTGTGAGTATAGAATATTATTCTTTAATAACAAAGAATGCTTTTGTTATTGTGGCCCTTATGGGTCCAAAGCTATCTCATTTAGTAATTTGCAAACAGCATCAACTAAAACAAGGGTTGCTCACCTAGACAACACCTACCCAATCAAAAAGATTTCATACCCCCAATGATAGATTTCATTTCCCATATTACAGGGGTTGCTTTGGTAATTTTAAGATAGCTTCTAAAAAGCAAAGCAAACGAAAGATCATAGTAATAATCACATTATTTATCTTTTCTAAGCAAACAAAAAAAATTAAATTAAACTAAAAAACTTTGAAAAAATTACCTTCTATTCAATATGTACAGTAGTGTAATTGAACCATGGTCATGATTGATAATATGTGTGAAAAGGTCCGTCTTCTTCTCTCAAATTCAGAAAAGCTAATCTCTAAGGAGATCAAAAAAATTATGGATCCACGGGTTTGGTTTCCTTTTTGTCAATGCTTGTGTTCCCTTGTCTACCAAGTTTAATCATCACCTAACCAATCAAGATTTCCATTTCTCTCTCTCTCATTAGCTATCATGTTCACTTAACCTCTCTCTCTCTCTCTCAATCAATCAATCAATTAAGCATGTGCTTAAATTATGTTAGAGATTGAATCTATTTTTATTAGTACATGCTACAAAAATGGTGTTCTTTGTTACTTATTTAGACGGTGTTCTTTATAATTTTAACAGTAACAAAAGTTACAATATTATTAATTATTTTAAAGTCTGCTGAAACTGAAAGTGGCCGAATTTTATACAAACCACTTCTGAAATCTTTTACTAAAATAATTTGATCTCAGAAGTTGTTTTTCAGGGCCAATTTATTACTATGAAAGGCTTTTTAATACAAAAATTTATTAAATTTAGAATAATTTGATAAATTAATCCTAAACTCAATTTTTTGGAGCAAAATAATATTAGTTATGTCATAAAAAAATATATTTTTGCTAGTTTTCTTTTTATGGTTAAGTCATCATTCTTTTATTTGTGGCTTTTAGATCATCATTTTTATATTTTTGTTTCATGTTAATCTTTTTTAATCTTTTCTATCTAAAATTACCTATAAAAGGTTTTTTAATACAACAATTTCTTAAATTTAGAATAATTTGATAAAATTAATCCTAAACTCAATTTTTTGGAGCAAAATAATATTAGTTATGTCATAAAAAAATGTATTTTTTTTAGTTTTCTTTTTACGGTTAAGTAATCACTCTTTTATTTGTGGTTTTTAGATTATCATTTTTATATTTTTGTTTCATGTTAATCCTTTTTAATCTTTTCTATCCAAAATTACCGTTAATTAGCACTTGACCAAAACGTGTTAATCTCAACATGGACAAAATTAGAAAAAAAAAAAGGAAAATTTTATTTTAAAAAAAGATTGGGTTATTATTTTAGTTCAAGATAAAATTAATAAATTGGAAAATTTTATATGATTCTAATATAGATATATTTTGATCTAAATATTCATATATCTAAAAAAGAGGTTAAAGAATACTTGGACCAAGTTAGAGCTATATTGGAACTGCTGAAAAAGAGAATATTGGAGAACTAAATCCATATTGGAACAATATAAAATTTTTCAATTTCTCATATTTGTCTTGAACGAAAACTATAACCCAACATTATTTTTTTTTTTAAATAATAATAATTTTCTTTTATTTCTAATTTTGCCTCTATTGAGATAAACATATTTTGAGTAAGCAGTAGCATTAGATAGAAAAGAATAAAAGGGATTAACTTGAAACAAAAATTTAAGAATAAGGATTTAAAAGTTATAAATAAAAGTACGAAGACTTAATCATAAAAAGAAACTAATATAAATACTCTTCTTTTCTAACAGAACTAATATTAAGAGACAAAATTTTATTCTAAAAAATTGAGTTCACAATTAATTTTACTTATTTGTTTCAAGTTCAGTGGCTTTTGTATTAAAAAAACTTATTATGAAATGATATCACTAAAATAAGGTTTACTAAACATCTTTGTAGTTAAAATTATTTAATGATCCAAATTAATAACTATAAAACACTTTCAAGCTACCCTTGATTCGCTAGTTTTAACGGAAAATTTTGCAATATAGTACGAAACGTATTTTATTACAGTAAATATTTCCAAATTGTTATCTTTAATCAGATTTTTTTCATATTTGTGTACAATACTTTGATATAATTATAAAGTAATTTCGTATTAAGAATTAAATACTACTCGCGGGTGTTCTAAGTAAGTCTCAACGTTTATCACATCTCTTTAACTCTCGTGGTACATACTTATATTTGCATATCGGTAGGTCGAAATATTGGTGCTTAAATTCAAGAAAATATGAAGCACATTATCAAGATCGGTAGAATTTATACAAGAAAAAAAAATTATGTAGAATTTATAAAAGAAAAAAAATTATGGAAAATTTATTTAAACATGCATGGAAATTTCATTTATTATATTGAAACAAAGATGTATTGTAATTTTTTGCTAATCAAGAATTAGCTCAATTGATCCAAAATTTTTGGGAGTGTGTGAGAGGAAACTGGTTCAAATTTTAATTAGATCAATTTATTTATAAATTTCATAATAAAAGCTTATAAAACAATATGTGATGTTGAATAGTTTTAGATCATTCGTTTTTATATATGTATAATAATTTTTTAAAAAATTTTATTCAAGAAAATATACAGTACAATAAATTTATATGAGGTGCAATTTTTGTCTTTTGGGGAAGGGGGGAGGAAGTGTGCAAAATGTATAAAAATTCACTTACACTTTTTTAAAACCTAAAAAGTTGAGAAAATTAATTCAATTACAGATTTATTGTTTCGGCTTTCAAAATTTTGTCAAAATTTTACTTAAATTTTCTCTATATTAATATTTGCCAAAATAATTTATATATTTCTTGAAATTTCTTTGAAAATTTTCCATTTTTTAATCCTTAAAAGATATTTTGGTACACCTTATTTTCTAAAATGTGAATATATTTTGTAAAAAATTTTGTACTTAGCCGATGTATGTATATAAATATAGGTCATGTTTACAAATCTATATTGAGCCATACCGAGAATGAAAATAAGAGAAGTATTTTATGCTCTAATCATTTATGCGTTCATTCACAAATGTAAGGAATAAATTTTGGTGAATCTCACATAATTAATAAAATTGAGAAAATTGAGAAGGTATAATTCAATTTCTGATACATTTTTATTTCTCACTAAATAATTTCTATTTATGATTCTTTTGATTATAGATAAGTAAAAATGCCCTTATATAATTTGACAATTAGCAATACAATTACAAGCTGATATTCTCATCATAAGAGACTCCCTAAAAATTGACAAACTCAATCTTTATTTAGAATGACTCATTCAGTAAAAGAAAAAAAAAGAAAAAAAAAAGATTACTAGTACTCACTTGCGAGTCTTCACATGAAATAAAATTTAATAATACTCAATCGTGAGTTGTTCTTATTTAATGACATCTTTTTTTCACCTTTAAGCTTTAACATTGCTCATTAAGTGTATTTATTTCGTTAATTCATGCTTGTATTATATTTCTTACAAAAAAAGTTTACCATAGATTTTCCATAAAATTAATGTTAGTAAGCCGTTCATAAATATATAATATTGTAGTTAACACCGTAATATATAACACAAATTTTTTGAAGGCAATACATAGCACATATTTTTGGAAGTTTTGGGGGTAAAATACTTGTGAAATTAATTAAAATCACTCGCATAAAAACCCTTTTCTTTTATTTTATTTCACTTCCAATTTACACTGATTCTGTTAGTAAATATTTCCTTTATTTATTTTATGAAACAATTTGAGCTAATAAACAAAATAAAGATTCGTCAACTTATTTTGAAATTAAATAATTAAACGCAAGATTTTTTACAATACTACCCATCAATTAGTCACATGACCACAACAACATTTGGTTGCCACCTTTGTTTGGTGTACCGTACTCAATTTACTAATGCAAGATATGATTTGGATTGTGGATTTTGTAAATAATGCTATATATATGTATTTTCAGTTTTCGTTTAATTCCAATAACCAAATCATTCAAAGAATCAAAGATAGCAAATCATTAAATTTATCCACGTTACAAAAAAAAAAAAAAAAGAAAAAGAAGAGAACCTTCACATTTAGTAGTCATTTCTCAAAACAACTCTTCAAAAATAAGTTTTAATAACAAAAAATATGACAAATATCATATAGCTAAATTCACATATAACGTAGACGTTTTTAAAGACAACTTCATAAATTCTATAGAGAAACTATAGGTATCTCTTCAAATAATTTTGTCGTTTTAAAAATACATAACAACATCATTATAGTCTGCTGAATGAATCATACCATGTATAAGCAAAACAAGTTTTGCTGATACTTTTTTGTGTAGTAAAGTTTTAATAATATTGGACAAACTTATTGCTTTAATTTTTTTTGAAAATAACTTATTGCTTTTTTAATACATAATTTGTTATTTTTAACAATTTTTTTGAGATAATCGTATTTTAATTAATAACCTAAATCTCCACTTGGTCCATGATTTTAATTTTTAAAGATATTCTGGATTTGCTAACATTTTTTTGATTCACTTTGATCCTTAATTATCACATTTCGTTTTACTCAAGTGTTACCAAAGGAGACTTCATTCTTTTGTTTTATAAATTTTGTTCTCTAGTTTTTAACATGATTGTGTAAAGTGAGATTATGGAACAAAATTGAGAAGAAAAAAAATATCATTCATGATCGAAATCAAAGTTGAGAAAAAACATTGTTCAAAGGCTAAATATTGGACATTTTGATAACAAAAATGAGGTTTGAGTTATTAATCAGAAACTGAAAATAAAACTAGTATTATTTTAAGGGTTTTTAGACATTGCATTTTAAACTTTAGATGATAAATATATACAATAATTAAAAATTATACAAAATCTTATATATTTCTTTTCTAATATTTGTTAATTTAGTTATTGATTTTATATAAACTTTAACTTTAAATAACTTTTTAAATACATGTTAAAAATTTATAAAATTATTTTAGTAAATTTAACTATCAAAATTAGTGTTTGATAAAAAAATATAAATTTATAATAAATTTTAAATTTGAAAACTAATATCAATAATAATTAAAATATAAAAGTACAAACGTGAACAAATAATTAAAATATTCGGCTCTATTTTTTAATGTACATTGATGTAAGCGCAAGTATTCACGAACTTCTACATGCTCCTCGTTTGGGTTCAAAATCAGGCTCCTCTGCGTTATGACCGGCACCGTATCTTAAACTTTTCTTACCCTTTTTCTGTTTCCCAACGCAACCCTTTGACACGTCACCTTCTCCATGGTCATTCTCGTCATTTCAACTCTCCCTCGCTCAGACATCATCAACTCCCACTAATTTACGAAAACACCCCTATCTATCTTTAAGAATCAACACGAAAGTCATAAAAATTAACACAAATTAACTTAATTTAAATTTAATTTATTTAATTTGCTCTGTACTGATTGACGAGTTCGTTCCATTTCAGGCGCTTCCAAGCTTTTTATCTACAAAAAGAAAAGGAGAAAAAAAACAAAAAATTTAATAAATTAATTTCTAAAGTTATGATTTTAATTTTAATTTTAAATAATAAAAAAATTTCAATTTGAGTTCAGAGGTTTTTTTTTTTTTTTTTTTTTTTTCTGTGTTGCGAGCCTTTGACTAGTTGTACTTTTACAGACTCGCTCGACTCCCTAAATTCTTTCTCTTTCAGAGATTTTTCTCTCTCCTCTGTCCCCTTCCTCCGGTTCCGTCCGGTTCAAACCCCTCTCATTCTCGGCGGAATTCTTCTCCGGAGACTACTCTTCCTCCGATTACCGTCTTTCCGTACCGGATAACCGCTTCTCAAGCTTCAGACCCTGTTCTGAGAGCGGTCCACGCCAGTCGACGGCTCGGAGCTTCGAATGGAGTTGCTCTGGTTAGGGTTAGTAAGGTGAGAGGTAGATCTGTGAAGCTGGTTGGGGAGTAGGGAACCTGAGAGAGTGGGATAGAGAGAAAGAGCTGGTTTTGGTGGCGAAGAAAGAGAGAGAAGAGAGAGGAGGTTTTGGGGGTTCTGATGTGACTGTTGATGGTAGTTTACCGGCGAGGCTGTGGTGGTCGTAGATGATGACCGGAGCTCCGGCGCGGGATCGGAGAGGGTGGTGGCGTTTCGGTAAATTCTCTCACATGGAATGGCAGATCTTGTTAGCTACGGGAATGCCGACCGTGACATCGAGCAGGTTCCTCTCTCTCTTTTTTTTCTCTCAAAATCTGGAAAATTCTTTTGATCACGTATATCTACATGCATGTATCGCGTCTTTATAATGTGTTTATGTAATTTTTTTTTGGGCTCGAATGTGTTTATATAATTTATATATATGTGCATGAATTTTGTTTTTAAAATTAAATAATAATTCAAAAACAATGTCTCCATCCAGAAATTAGTTGGGAGATTTAGATAAATTGTTCGGGGCAGATCATCTGTAGTTTACACGATTTTTTTTTGTTGGAAAAAAGAAAAAGAAAAAAGTGATTTTTTTTTCCCCTTCTAAAGGGTATGTTTGATTGCTAGGAAAATCAAGAAATAAAAAAAAAAGAGGATTTTTATGAAGGAATTGGAATAATGAAGAAGATTGAGATGGATTGTTGACTAGACCCAGTGAGGTGGTGGTTTGATGATTCGTTTGGTTACCAAATATAGAAAATGCAAAGTAGCATTGGGTTTTTAGAAATTTATTATTACAGAAATATTACGAACAAGTGGTTTTCAGTAATTTCTTTGTATTTTTCATGAAGAGTACGTAGCATAATTTCCTAAGAAAATATGCTGTCTTGAAGAGAATTTTTTCTGCTCTTAGTTTAATGTTTGCTTTTGGTAATCCAAAGAGAATAAAACTGTTCGTGGAGTATGAATTAAAGGCCGGGATTTATAAATCCAATTTCTCCATGCCTTAGTCTAATGGAGCAAGTCAATGCTTAAGGGTGACGTATGTTTAATTTTGTATGAAACTAGGACTATTTATGTTCTAAACATGAAAGGATGTCATCTGCGTTGGTAGAATGTACACTAGTGAGATTTGAGATGACAAGTGCCATGATTGTTGCCGTCTACTAATTTAAGTGGCATGGCTTTGCATTTGATGACATCCATTGGCTTTCAACATTTCTTTAGAATCATAAAATGATACTCCTGGTAGCGATTAGAAACTTTTTGAAACTTCTATGGTATCCTGGTTCGCGTACTCTTTATACCTGGTTTGCTATTGGTTGAAAGTCGTGGTTGTTAATGATTCTTTTAACATTTTTGCAGGCATTAATTGCTTTGAAGAAGGGTACTCAATTGGTTAAATATGGTCGCAAAGGAAAGCCCAAATTTTGCCCATTCAGACTTTCTAATGTGAGTTTGCTTTTGGAGCTTCTTAAATAGGATATTTTTGGATATTGTTGCTTTATGTACTACTCGGATAGAATTGAGAATGATCTCAATATTGAAGGGCTAAAAAAAAAGTTACAGACTATCTGCTGCTTGGATATATAATTAATACTTTTCCATGACCATTTTTAAAATAGTAATCGATGCTCTGAATCTGATCTTTCACATGACTAGTCAATTTTTATGTGATAATAAAATTAATTTCTCATGGCTTGGCTTATTCATTAATCGTTCGTCACGGCACAAGTTGGTATAGGCTCCAGTAATTGGCTCTCAATGTTTTTCCAATTTCACATTTGTTTTTATTAAGTCACTTGTATTGGTAGTTTCAAAGGAGAACTCTTTGCTTGTGGGAGTTTCTTACGCTTTTTTGTTTTCTATTGCATTAATATATTTAGGATGAATCTTCTTTGATCTGGATTTCAAGTAACGGTGAAAGAAATTTGAAGTTAGCATCCGTGTCAAGAATTATTCCTGGACAAAGAACTGTGAGCTCTTCATGAATTTTATTTGATACAATCCCTCTAATGTGTTATTGTATTTAATGCTCTCTATATCACTTAAAAGTAATTTACTGTGTATGATCTGAATTTCTCAACGCTTATCTTTTTTACTTTACAACCAGGCTGTTTTCCAACGATATCTGCGCCCTGAAAAAGATTATTTATCCTTTTCACTTATATACAACAACGGGAAGCGGTCTCTAGATCTGGTAAGTAATGAAAGTTTCAGATTCTGTATATGTGTTTTCATTATTTTCACTCTACCTGTTCGCTTGAGTTATAATTGCTATATATATAGATATGTTTAAAAAATATATAATTTTTCCCAGATTTGCAAGGATAAAGTTGAGGCAGAGGTCTGGATTGCAGGCCTAAAAGCATTAATATCCTCTGGTAGAGGCGGACGTTCTAAAATTGACGGATGGAATGATGGAGGGCTCTACCTTGATGTAAATATGCCTAATTTAAATGTTTCTTGTTTGTTGCTTAGTATGTTTTCTCTTTCATAAACTACCTTTAAATAGTGTTGAATGAATTTTGAAATGCTGTGGATCAACATCGCATACTTCCTCTGAACTCAATCTGGTAGATGAAAGTTGAATTGTGTCTGTATGGGGAGATATGATCATTTTCGACAAATATGTCACACTTCCCCCCCAACCCCAACAAAAAAAAAAAAAAAAAAATTACTGTGCCTTCAAAGTTCAATGTGCTTAATAGTAGTTGTTTTCACTTTTATTATATCTGTGTTTGATATATAGAAACTGGAATGTTCCTGCTTAATAACCTTCTTTTTATCATGTTATTTATGCACTTGAGTTATATGGTTTACTTGATATTTGTACTATCTTGATTGCTTTTGGTGAACTGATTTCAGGACAGCAGAGAGTTGACCTCAAATAGTCCAAGCGATAGTTCAGTTGGTGGTGTAAGAGATATTAGCTCTCCTGATTTAGTCAGTTTCAACCCTAATACTTCTCCGAAGAGTTCTCACCCTGATAATTCCGTGCCTTCTGTGAGGTCACATGTAGCGTCAGACCAAACAAATATGCAAGTAAAAGGATCTGGTTCAGATGCTTTTCGAGTTAGTGTCTCTAGTGCTCCCAGCACCTCCAGTCATGGTTCTGCACCAGATGATGGTGAAGCTCTAGGGGACATATATATATGGGGTGAAGTTATTTGCGACAATGTTGTTAAGATTGGGGCTGATAAGAGTGCTTCATATTTGAGCCCAAGAGCCGATGTGCTTCTCCCTAAGCCTTTAGAGTCAAATGTAGGTTTGGATGTACATCAGATAGCCTGTGGGGTTAGGCATGCTGCCTTAGTAACGCGACAAGGTGAAGTATTTACGTGGGGTGAAGAATCTGGAGGACGGCTTGGCCATGGCGTTGGAAAGGATGTTAGCCAACCTCGTCTAGTTGAATCTTTGACAACAACTGTAGTTGATTTTGTGGCATGTGGAGAGTTTCATACATGTGCTGTTACAATGGCTGGGGAACTCTATACATGGGGAGATGGTACTCACAATGCTGGGCTCCTTGGTCATGGCACTGATGTCAGCCATTGGATACCCAAGAGAATATCGGGATCTCTTGAGGAACTACAAATTGCTTCAGTAACTTGTGGTCCGTGGCATACAGCATTGGTAACGTCAACTGGGCAACTCTTCACATTTGGGGATGGTACATTTGGTGTCTTGGGGCATGGAGACAGGGAAAATATAGCATACCCGAGGGAAGTTGAGTCTCTGTCAGGTTTGAGGACAATAGCTGTTGCATGTGGGGTGTGGCATACCGCCGCTGTGGTAGAGGTTATTGCAACACAATCTAGTGCAAGTGGTTCATCGGGCAAACTGTTTACTTGGGGTGATGGAGACAAAAATCGTCTTGGACATGGAGACAAGGAACCTCGTCTTAAACCAACCTGTGTTCCAGCACTTATTGACTACAACTTTCACAAAATTGCTTGTGGACATAGTTTAACAGTTGGGTTGACCACATCAGGACAAGTGTTTACCATGGGAAGTACTGTTTATGGCCAACTTGGGAATCCCCGTTCTGATGGAAAGCTACCTTGCTTGGTAGAAGACAAGCTTACTGGGGAGTCTGTTGAAGAAATTGCTTGTGGTGCATATCATATAGCCATATTAACTTCCAGGAATGAAGTTTATACATGGGGAAAGGGTGCTAATGGGAGATTGGGTCATGGAGATGTTGAAGATAGGAAAATGCCAACTCTGGTTGAAGGTTTAAAAGATAGACATGTTAAGTATATTGCTTGTGGTTCAAACTATACAGCGGCTATTTGTCTTCACAAATGGGTGTCTGGTGCAGAGCAATCTCAGTGCTCTGCTTGCAGACAGGCTTTTGGTTTTACACGTAAGAGACATAACTGCTATAATTGTGGACTTGTACACTGCCATTCATGTAGTTCTCGGAAAGCAACAAGGGCAGCACTAGCACCTAGTCCTGGAAAGCCATACAGAGTATGTGATGCTTGTTATGTGAAATTGAACAAGGCATCAGAAACTGGTAGTAATAACAAAAGGAATGCTGGACCTCGCCTATCGGGTGAGAACAAGGACAGACTGGATAAGGCTGAGATAAGATTTTCCAAGTCTGTGCCTTCTAACATGGATCTGATAAAACAATTAGACAACAAAGCAGCTAAACAAGGAAAGAAAGCAGAGACATTTTCCTTAGTTCGATCCTCTCAAGCACCTTCTTTATTGCAATTAAAAGATGTTGTTTTGTCCACTGCTGTTGATCTTCGGCGAACTGTTCCAAAACCAGGTCTTACATCGTCGGGTGTAAGTTCTAGATCCGTGTCACCTTTCTCAAGGAGACTGAGCCCCCCACGTTCTGCTACACCTGTTCCCACAACTTCTGGACTTTCCTTTTCTAAAAGCATTTCTGATGGTTTGAAGAAAACAAATGAACTCTTGAATCAAGAAGTGCTAAAGTTACGGGCACAGGTAAAAATGAAAAGTCACTTGGCCCTTTCTTATTAATTAGCAATAACATTTGAGAGGAGGAATTTCATTGGTTGAATATTTGTATATCATCAAATTAGTAGTTTGTTCTGATGAGAAAATATGGATAGGTTGAGACTCTGAGACAGAGATGTGAACTCCAAGAATTGGAACTTCAGAAATCAACAAAGAAAGCTCAAGAAGCTATGGCACTTGCTGCTGAAGAATCTGCTAAATCTGAAGCTGCAAAAGAAGTTATAAAATCACTTACTGCACAGGTTACTTCCTGATATATGTGATTCTTGTTTTGCGTGTTATATTCGATATTTACTCTAAGGTATCATTGTACAGATTATATACTGTCCTGTCTGAGTGTCACTGTCCCAAATCGGCTGAAACATTCCCTGTGGGGAAAATGGCAATTACATGATGAACCTTGTTAAGTTATTTTAAAGTGACTTACTATTTTGAGTCTTGTTATGCGGTCTTATTAGATGTACCATATATATTGTCTTGACCTGCCTGTTTGAACCTTTTCTCTCTCTTTCTCTCTCTAAAATAATATTTAAAGTTTGAAGTTTGGATATGTTTGAACTTTCAAGTTTTCAGACTTAGATTAGGATACGAGTTTTGAAGTCTATTTCGTTTGATTATTCTTTTGTGTTAGGGAAAGTTCACTGTAGTTGCTTTTGTTTCCCAAAATTGGAATATATTTTGGTTTTCTTAAAGATGTGATGTTTTTATGAACTCAATGTCATATTGATCACTCTTTTGAAATAATTTCAGCTAAAAGATTTGGCTAAAAAGCTGCCACCTGGTGTATATGATAGCGAGACTATGAAGCTTGCTTACCTACCAAATGGTTTGGATCAAAATGGAATGCATTATCCAGATCAGAATGGGGAGCGTCGTCATTCAAGATCTGATTCTATCACTTCCTCTGGGGCTGATTCTGCTTTATTAAAAGGAACTCATGCCTTTAATTATTCGCCCCGAGATTCAACTGGAACCAATGAAATTAATGTTCAACAAAATCGAGAGCGTCTGACCTCCAATGGGACATCTGACCATTCAAACGTAAGACTTTCAAATGGTGGAGGCAATCAGACAGACACCAGTAGTGTCTCTGAAGCTCTTGATGGCAAGGATTCTGGGCCTTTCCAAGACGGAGAGAATGGTATGAGATCCAGAAATTCTGCATTGCCTGGTAGCAATAACCAAGTTGAGGCAGAATGGAGTGAACAGTACGAGCCAGGCGTATATATAACTCTC
Source organism: Parasponia andersonii (assembly GCA_002914805.1). Classification (NCBI taxonomy): domain Eukaryota; kingdom Viridiplantae; phylum Streptophyta; class Magnoliopsida; order Rosales; family Cannabaceae; genus Trema; species Trema andersonii. The sequence goes on along the minus strand of JXTB01000019.1, from coordinate 1,501,347 downwards.
GTGGCTTTACGGGATGGAGCTAGAGATCTAAAACGAGTGCGCTTCAGGTACTGTTTATTTTCTGAATTGCATTCTTCAAAATGTAAAGGTGCTAGTGTTGTGTTGCACATGTGGATTATTGAATACCAAAACAAGAGTGAAACCCCATGATATCTTGATTAGAGACTTAAAATCATTTCGTAACATGCATAAAGCTGCTATTAATCTCCTGAGATTGTTCACAATGGCTAGCTCTTAATGATATATGCCTATGATCTTGGTTGAACTGGCCATACTTTTATGTTCGTTAACATATATGCTCATGGTGCATAATGCCTTTAACTGTCAGATCTGTTGTCAACTTTTCTTTGTTTTTGCTTTGAAATAAGTTCTGGTGTGAACATTTTCTGAACAAAAATGCGTAATGCTCACCACTCTGATCACATATTCACCTATTCACTCTTGGTTGGCATATGCATAAGGACCCCAAAGTTTCATACAGAAATAGATGTTTTTTGGTACATCTGACTGCTGTCTGACACTAAATGGATCTGCAGCCGAAGAAGATTTGGAGAGCAGCAAGCAGAGACTTGGTGGTCGGAGAACCGTGAAAAGGTTTACGAAAGGTACAACGTCCGTGGGTCTGACAAAGCATCAGTTTCTGGCCAGACTACTCGTAGTTCAGAGGGAGCACTCTCACCTTCTTCCCAACACGCCTAGCTAGCTTGAGCGGATGAAAAGCTCTCCTCCATTAACATATTTTGTATCGGTTACTTCGATGGTATTGAGGCAAAGCAAGAATTCGGTATGAAGGGAATTAAGTACCTTGTTTTGTTTTGTTTTTTTTTTTGTTTTTGGTCACTTTTTTAGTCATGTCATCCTTACCCTTAATTTTTTTTCCTCTTTAAATTTCTTATCCATTTAATTTCTTGGGTAGCCACCCTTTATACACCCGTTGTATTCTAGTGTATATAAAATCATCAATTGTCAGATAGTCCAAGCAAAAGAAAATTTTTCTTCTTGCTTTGTCCACCTTTCCACCTTTTGTTCTACTAAATTTACTTTCTGACGCCGTTGTTGGTTTCAATATATATACATATTTATTTTCTTAGATGGATTTCCTTAGCCTTATATATAGTATGGAAAAAGCTTATGAACGGCATAGAACTCTCACCAATGTTCCAAAATATTATTTCTTATGCCATTCTTAAGTACCTTGGTCATTTCCTTAAGTATATTCTTGCATTTAACCATTCATATTTATTCCAATGCACATATAAGCTTCGGAGCAACTTTGCAAATTCGGACTAAACTCGATCACTTGGTGCGGAGGCTGTTTAGGAGGTATTTTTGAGTGCATCTTTCTACTTATGTATCGTGTAAGACAGTGATTTTTATCAGCTGTAGAAAAGAAATAAACTTCATAGAATTTGAAAATTGAATCTGAAGAAATAGATATGCATAGATACTTTATTTTATGGATAAAGGATCTAATTGATAAAAAAGCACCGTCAATACCAATTCGTGAGGTTTTTGGCCGGTACAATAAGAGCTGCGTATGATAAATCAGAAAAGTTAAGGAAGGTATTGAGTAGTAGTGCAACATCAAATCAAAGATAGTAAGCTCTTTCTTTCTTATAAATTATAAAGAAAAGTTTCTATATAAATTTATATATGAAGCTGAGATAGTTACATTTTTAGAAAACTCTAATTATATTGGAAATGCCTATGCTCGAAGGTGGGAGAAAAGAGAAAACTGATTAAATTCTTAATCAAATAATTAAGCAAAATTCAAATTTGAAACTCATATTCTCTTTTGGTTAACTTTAGAGAAAAAAATATAGTGTTAATCTATGAAAAATATTATTCAATTAGATATGATAGATTAAAAAAACAAAAAAGACACCAAAAGAACTTGATTCTTGAGCCGTAGGTATGACGTCGAGAACTTTTATTTTGTTAAAAGGTTGCTCCTTCTCTCCCATTCTTTTACTGAGGACTCAACATTTGGTAGCTTTATCACGTCACGTTCATGAAGCAGTGCTCTTTCGCCCCCCCCACCCCCGGGGGGGAAATAAATAAACATGTCTGAAATCCACAAATATGGTTGATGTGTAGAGGAAAGTGACTACCTAAGGCCTTTGTTCCACTTTTCCTCATGGAGTAACTCCACGAGCTCTTTAGTATGGATGTCAAAGTCTTGGTATTTAATGACCTTTTATTGTTATTGTTAGATGTCAAAGTCTTGGTATTTAATGACCTTTTATTATTATTGTTATTAATTGCATTGTAAATGAAATTGGTCAGAGTGGAGAGAGTGGAGAGTGTTTGATCTTAATCTATTTATTGGGTGTTATTAGAAAATGGCTTACATAATGATCAATTAATTGCATCGTTATCCTTATCCTAAAAGGAAAGAGAAGGAAATTGCAATAACATTTTTCTCCTTATACTAAGCGAGATATCATATTATGATATTCTTAAAAGAAAAATACTACGGTGCTACCTATACAATACTCCTTTTACAAGTATTTTGTGTCCCTTGTGTGTCTTTCTTTTAGTTTCCTTTCGAGAAAATTATTGACTCTTCCTAGCTCATCTTGAATTATAATGACATCTCTAAACAAAAGTTAATGATGATAAAAATTCTTGAAATTTAATGTTGTACGAACTACCCTTTGCTAGTTGAATTTGACAAATTTTATTTTTCATTTAATTATGAATTTCTTCTCTTAAAATAACAAATAATTGTTTATACTAAAAGAATAATATAGATTAGTTGATTTTTCACCGATTTTTCGGTTTGTTTAGCGCAGAAGTTTTCATTGTAACTATTTCTGTTCCAATTATGTCTCTATGATTAAAATAAAATAACAAATGTCAGTTTAATTTTGCATTTTTACATTTTTTTTTCGGAAACGGGCTTGACAAGGTGGTATTCATATTGCTTTAGGATTTATTAGTTTGAATTATTCCCTCATAATTAAGGAGAAAAATCAATGTCACATTTTCCTATCATAGTGTCATTTTGAGACTTTTTGAGTTGGTAACCGCAACATAACTGAAGACAGAGCCCACTAACTGCATTATTATAAGAATAACAATATTAAAAAGAAATTATTGTTTTACCTCCTTGATGGCTTTGCCTATTCAACTTGATCCCAAAACCTACGTTTTTTCAACAAAGAGGTCGGCGGTTTATGTCGTCTTTTAGTTTTTTCAGAACAAATTTTGTTCTCTCTCTTTATTGTTTGAAAAGAACATCCAAAGTATGAAAAGAACATTGCATGGAAGAATACATGAATCACATTATACCAAAACTAATTATCTAAAATAGCATATTTGTTCATATCCAAAGTAGGAAAAGTTAGAAACAAGGCAAGGGTCTTTTCCTTATTAAGCAGGTACTATACTACTAAACTCCATTACTTACAAGGCATCCAATATTGAACTACATTATTTTTTTTTTGTTTTTGTTTTTCTTCCCCTTTTGGTAGAACATTTGCATTATATAGATCCATACTCGTTGCTTCTTTTCTTTTCTTTTTCCCCCCAACTTGGATCAGAGGAGATTTGGATTCAGGAAATTTACATTAAGAGAAAATGTGGCTATTATTAGACTATATGCACATGACCACCATACTTGTCACTTTCATAAGAGAGACAAAAAACAAAAAAGAATCAGAAAATAAATAAGGAAGGGTACATAAACTAAGTGAAAAAAATGAAAAGGAACAAGAAACTTTTTTTTTTTTTTAGTTGCTTCGGTATGAGATAAATGAGAAAAAATCAGACACTTCCCTTATTTGAAGAAAATGAAAAAAAGTATTTATAGTATTACTATGTTTTCCACACTTGGTATTTATGTATTTTAAAATTTTAACTTCATGGGAAATTACAAAAATCCTTTGGTTTTGGTGAAATACGCGATTTGTTTCTCCTCATGTTAGAAATAATAAAAATATCTCATTAGATTATAAATCAATACAAATTTCAACCATATGTCTAACTTGATTAAAATTAACATGTAAAAAGATATAACCACCCTTACTCTTAACCTATAACCAAACAAATACGAAAGGAAAGAAAAAAAAGGAGGGGTGGATTGAAAGGGAAAAAGAAAAGAATAAGTAGATTCAATGACCTGAGCTTCTTAGCCAAATTATCGAATTTTGGGTCAAACATTTTTAAACTCTATTAAAAATGACCAATTTTTTTTAAAAAATAAAATTTCCAAAGATATCAGTTTTACAATAAATGTGTATAAAAAATGATATATATTTCATATATAGTGATGTACTAAAACACAAAAATTGATATATACATAAAATTGATCTACTTAAATATGGCCATTTAGCCCCCCCAAAAAAAAAGAAGAAGAAGAAAGAAAAAAGAAACAACTATTTTTTAATAAGTAAAAAATATGGCCAGTTCTTATAAATATTCCAAAAAAAAAAATTCCTATAAAAAAATTTTAAGACTGTATTACCCTTTTTTAGTTAATTAATATTGATTGGATAAATGCATCTTGGTCATTCAAAAATATCATTTAATTTTGACCAAATTAGATGGAGGGTGGAAATTTTTATTAATTTGTTAATTTAAGAGGGTATTTTTGTAACTTGTGAAAACCAAAGAGATGAATTGAGTATTTCGCCTAAATTAACTCATGGAATATTTTTGTAATATTTTTGTAATTTTATTTTTTTAAATAATAAATTTTACTATTTGATATAATTATTTCAAAAGCTACAGGAGTAACAAAATCAAGTCAAGTATGTAATAAGGGTTAATTGCAAAGCAATACCCTAAAGTATAACGTCCTTTCTGTATTTTAATATTATTTTTTGATTTGTGCAAAATTATAATTATACATTTTAAATTTCTATAAATTTGTACATCTTATGTACAAATTAAGTGATTTATACTAATTATTTTGAGTTATTTTTAATAAGTTTTTTGTGTTTGTCAGAATAAATAAGATATTTTCAATTCAAATTCAATAGTTAATAAAGAATTTATTGGTTAATTTATATACAGATGAGAAATATTTGTAGAATTTCAGTTGTAAAAGTATAATTGTGCACAAATAAAAAAAAAGGGTTTAATTTGCAGAAAAGGCCATATTTCAGGTTTTCCTTTTAGTCCTCTTAATATCACATGAACATTTAATAACGAAAACTTCTATGTTCTTGCCTTGTATCAGCATGCTCTTGAAGGTTAGTTTTCCACATAATCCAGCTTCGACACAATAAAGAAAATCCATATGTATTTGAGAGCTACCGACATATTGAAATTCAATGGAAGGTTCTTATATATGGTTGAAATTCTACAAGCAAACTTTTTTTCTTTTTTTCGGAATAATAGTTATACCAAATCCTATTTGAATTTCCGTCCTAAAAAATTAATAATAGGTACATATGATACTAACAACCTTTGACCTTAGGTATACTTGACTTTGAGGAAGACCTTATATTAGAGGATCATGACTATGTATTGGGGTCTCACATGGCTCCCATTTCGCAAAAGGTGAATTTGAATTTAATGCACGACATGATGGAAATACTAAAAGCTGACGAGCAACGAACTCCATTCAAGATCAGCATCAACATTAATCTATGACTTTATTGTTTTTAGGATTTTTTTTTTGTTTTTTCTTTTGGGATAAAGCTTTGAAGAGAATTTCGTTATAGTGTACTACAAAAGGGAAAAAAAAAAAGAAAAAGAAAAAGAGAGAGATCATTTCGTGACAATTTTTAGTCACAACTGAACATTTTTTAACTAAATTAAGATTTAGCACACGTTAATTACCACTGATATATTTTTTTTTTGAAGGAAATACACGACTGATATAATTTTAACTACATAAATTTGTATCTTCAAAATCTGTCTGATGTTTTATTGGGAAAAAAAAGAAAAATCTGTTTGATATTAAGATTTAGTTACACCTTATTTACCATTGATTTAGTTATAAAAGAGGCTATTTAAAAAAGGTTCGTTACGAAGATGCCCTATTTTTCAGACATAAAATTTTTAATGGCAATAGAGTCAGAATTTTTATTTTTTATTTTTTTTTAAGTGACTCATTCTTTTGGTCACAGAATTACCCAAGTGACTAAAGTTTTTTACTAATAATTTTTCTTTTCTAGATATGGAGCTTTTTGATAAACCTTAAGAGTATTTCCACAAAAAAGTATATTTTTTTTTTAAAAAAGTACAAAACGTTTTGGAAACATCGTATTTTCATTAAATTTGATTTTTGAATAATCAAATATTTAGAATATTTCTTATTTTATTTGCGAACTTATTCATTACAAACAATATATGCAGAAGGGTTCCCTTATTATTTATCATATATGTTTAGTCCAATTATAATATGTTGCAAAAATTTTTTGGGATAAGTATCACATGTTGTAAATTAAAACATCATGTAGCAGGAAATTCATGTGATAATCAATGTTTAGCATTTATTTTAAAAATAAAGTTCAAAAACAAAAGTTGTATAATGGAGATCCTAACTACTTTTTCTTTTTCTTCTTATTTTATTTTCTCACACAAAAACTCAAAAGATTTACTTTTTTTTTCTTTATTTATTTTCCCACGCAAAGATTCAAAAGATTTACCTTTTTTTTTTTCCCTTAATTTGATGATTTTCTTCTCTTCTCTTCTCTCCTCCTGTCTCTCTCTCTCTGAGTTAGAATTCGAAAAGGAAAGAAAGAAAAAGAGAAAATCCAAAGAATATTGTAAAGGCAAGATTTGTTGGCGTAAAAGAGTGCAGCGACTTATGATGGAGCATATCTAATAGGGCTAGCAGTTGTACTACAGGGTAAAGATCTTGTTCATCATATTCTGAATCATATGAAAGACGCAAAACACAATCTCACGTCACTTCTCCAAATTTAAGGCCCCTGTCTGGTCACTCTTTCTTAATAATTAATGTGTATATATATATATGCATATATATATATATATATATATATTATGGATTTTCGGCATTATTACATAAAAACAAATCTTAAAAAAACATTTACATATATACAATACTAGTTAGTTTGTTCTTTTCCTCAAAATACGAAATTTCCATTAACAAAGTAACGAGTAGAGACAATTTCACGTTAAAAACTGAGCCAAGTATAATATATCTATAAATATAGTACATGACAATATATTATTTTTTTGAAAAAAATATGACTTAAGTACACATCACTATTTATTATAAATTTAAAAAAAAATAACGCGCAATTTATTAAAATTTGAATACTTAATTTCCTAAACTCGTATACATCTTTCAAATTTTGGATCAACTTAACTAATTAAGTCACCAATATAGTACTATTATTTGCAATATTTGGATCAACTTAACTAATCACACGTCGTCCTGTATGGTACATACCAATATATACCAATATAGTACCATTATTTGCAAGAAACATTAACAGGATTAATAATCTATACAGCTGAATTCTTGCATTACTTTCTTTCCTTTAATTACAAAATTAGCTAGTTTCCTTTCCAAGCTAGGAAACTCTAGTCCTGCATACTCTCAACAATTAATCCGTCTCTATGAACAAAAAAAGATTAAACCACGTATGCTTTTTTTTTTTTTTTTACCTTCCCAATATATCAAAAAAGAAATAACTGAATAAAACTTATCAAACCCAATATACTTTACCATGAATATTGTTAATCAATCATGGTGATGATCATCTCCCGGTTATTCTCTGATCTATAGAATTTGATGAAGAAGAAGAAGTTAATAGTTGCGGACATCATGTCTCAGGGCGATTGGCTCGAGCTTTGTAATCCAATGGCATTGTGTTCCTTGGAAGGACCAGAAGGTGGGATTGGAGACCCTTTAGGCAAGAAACCAAGGAAGTTGTGATCATCATCAGTTGATGAAGAGTACTTGGGCTTCATTACTTTGAAAACTTGGGTTTGTCTTGAGCAATTAGTATGGCCAATATGGAGGCATAACAATGATACTACAAGTAGTAGTACTACTATTTGAATTTGAACTCTTTTAGCCATTTCAACAAAGCAAAATGGAAGAAATGTATGAAGAAGGCGAAGATGAGGAAGAGAAGGATATGATATGATGTGATGAGAAAGAAAAAAGTACCTTTAACTTATGTAAACTCGGTATTGTGGATTTTAATTGTAGTGCCTTGGGTATGAAGCATATATATATGTGTATAAATAAAGAAAAAGAAAACAAAATGATTAAAAATTAATGAGGAATTTGTGGAAACATGGGGAAGTAAGTTCTGGCCCCTCGGTCATGTGCTTTTGGATTTCAGCTGTTTGGCTACTGAGAACTAGTAGAGAATATTAAATGATATACAATATAGAGTAATGATAGCACTATTTAATGTTAAGAGAGAACTAGCTAGGGAGGCCCTTGCTTAAACGGGTGTTGAGGAGAGTGTTAACGGAGTCATGATCATAAAATGGTGAATAATAACAACATGAAGGGCCGGAGGAGCTAGTAGGCTGAGAAAATATTGATGAGAAAATTTAATTGGAAACTGAAATAAAAGAAAAATTTGGAGAGTGAAAGAAGGAAGTATGTTACATGGTTAGGTGAACGTGTGGGCCTGAGTGAAAATAAATGGCCGACTAAGCCACTGAAAGTCTGAAACTGTTTCTTTCTTATAACTCTTCACACAACATGAGAACTTGTCCCCATCCTCCTTTGGCTTTTGCTTATAGGGTTATTGAGACTTTTTCATAGGGGGCTTTCGATTGTGTGACATCATCACATGCTCTCTCTCGTCTCTACTAAGGGACCCATTAATGTCCTAAATTAAAGGAGATCTATGACAATCCACAGAAAAAAACAATTTAATTTGTGTCACTGTTAATTATTGTTATATATATATATATATATTTTCTGAAATTTTTGTATCCCTACTCCCTAGCAATGATATCTCCTCTCTAGACGAGGAGACCCTCGATATATCCATTAGTGAATGCTGCTAACATGCATGAAGCAACTTTACTTAATTCCTTCCACCAGGACACAAACTTTGCTAATTGTTATTATGCAATGCAAGTAAAATAAAATGGGTTAATAATATGTTATACTACATTTTTTACTTATATAATAATGATATTAGAATTATGTAATTATTATAATAATAATTATTTTATCATAAATTAATAAATATTTAACAGAAATAAATCATTACAGAGATATATATAATTTAATAATTATCTTCAAAAACGAGATTTTAAATTTTTAACTTATACATATATTTGCTAAGATTTATATAATTATCGTTGTAATGACCATTTTTTTTTTCCACGAAACGTTAATTCCGATCATTGTTTTTGGCAATGTCCAACGGCGCTTACAACTTGGCCAAGTGCGTTTCGTCATTCTCCACATCGTCTATGGTAGAATCCGAACTCCCCCACCTCCCTCGATGTCGTCTTCGGCAAGGTCGTCTCTTCTATTGCCTTATTTCGTTCGTTTTCTTGCAAATTTTGTTGTTCTGTTGAACTAAAATAAGTCGAATGAATGAGTGAAGATGTCGTATTTAAGATCGACTGCATTTCAAGATTTTCTAGATTTCTTATTTTGTAAACAAAGTTCTTGGATTTTGCTTCTGATTAATCTAAAAATCAGCAATATATATATATATATATATATATTTGGAACCGAACAATGAGTACTTTGCGTACACAATTAATTCATGGGGGATATTTATAAAACTGAGAGTCATAGGTGAAGGTGGATAGTGCAATCCTGTAAATGAGCAGCCAATGTGTGGGATAATAAAATACCTTGTCATTCTAAGGACAAAGCTTTCTTCAGGCAGTCCAGAGGTTTGCCATTTGTGATTTACTTCAAGTGTCTTTGGCGTTCTTTATTCAAAAATAGGTGTACACTTATTGACGCAATGTATCGATATAACTTTATGTTGTAAGCATTTTTTCTATTGTGTGAATATTATATCTTAGCATTTTCATGTAGTAGTTGTTGGATTTTTTTTTTCACTAGATTGTTTTGATTTAGGGAAGCTTGGGAGACTCGATTTGTAAAATCCCTAAATTAAAATGGTCTTTCGGCGCAATTTAAAAAAAAAATTTAATTCGAATTTTGGATGAAAATGTGAGAATATTTGAAAGAGGGACCAATTTACAAAATTTAAGGACTATTTTGAAAAAAAAAAAATAAAAATAAGAGACTTATGTGCAATTTTTAAAAATTACACTACCCTTTAATAGGCTGACACGCGGCCAGCCTATTTTCCCTCAACTCTTTCCCATGATTTCCCGGCCAAAACGCCAAAAAAAAGGCGAAGCCCTGACGAGGCATTTCCCGGCACCGCCACCACCCACGGTCGACAGCTGGAGGCTGGACGATCCTCATGCCGCTATCTCTGTCGCTTGACAATGTCCTGTTCATCACCCGTGATGTGTAGAAGCCGCGAGCTATTTTCCGATACTAGCGCCAATTTTGGCAACGTTTCATTGTGAAAATGGTCAGGTTTAATTCTCTCGTCACGATCTTTAACATGGTATATATATCTTGACTTAATATTATCCGAATTAAATTTTGTCATTTTTGTCAATTTTAAGTTATTTTAGTTTTTTTATTTAAATTTTTAATTCGACCGTTAGATCGTAAAATAAACCTCATATTTGTGATGTACTCATTGAAACAAAAATTTTGATATATATATTGACTGTATTTAGTGACAGACACTAAAATCTAAATCTAACGACTTAGATTATCTCGATTTGTATATCGTATGCCCAGGTCCAGTCCGAGCTCGAATTGATCAAATTATATGTCTAATCTAATATTTTTCGGTATTCTGAATTCAGTGGTGAAATTCGTTTCACGATCTGAAGCTCCGATTGAAAATCAAGCTTTTAAAACCCATCGATTAAAAGAGTTGAAAATAATATCCGACACTCCAAACAACGCTAAACTTTCTCTATAGCCCTGTAGTGCTATTTGGACACTCGATTGAGGTTGAGATTCGATTAATTAATCTTCAAATTTGTTTAATTTTGATTTTCACATATTTTAAATAAATATAGAATTTCGTGAAATAATTCATAAAAATGTGATTCATGCCTATTTTGACCTCATTTGAGATATAACTACATTAGAGGTACGTCACATTGGTTGGCGTGCTATATATACTATTTTGAACTGTTTTCTATAAGAAATCGGATTTTTAGGTTTTGATAAAAAATGATTGTTATAATGCCAAAATTTTTAGAAAATCCCAAATGATTTGAGAATTAATTTTGAGAACTAAAAGTGGTTTGATTAAAGAATATTGTATGGTTATTTTAAGATTTTGTGGAAATAATGCGTAACCTTATTTTGTTATTCATATAGCATTGGCATGCATGTGATCGGACTTACAGCGCTTCTTTAGGTGGCTCGGACTTACGATGCTCCGCGTTAGGTGATCAGACTTATGGTGCCTCTTTATGTGGCTTGGACTTATCAATGATCCACTAGGACACTTCGGACATCATAATTGCATATATGTTTATACGTTGGCTTGAATAGATATGTACTAGTTTTGATGGATATTTTACAATAATTTGGAAATTTTGAACTATTGAACTATGATTTCCACTTGGGTTTTGTGAACTGTTTTGAATCGAATACTAACCATGCATGACCTTCAACATGAGTATATTTTCTTATATATAAAAAAAAACTTGTAATCAATTCTCTATTGAGCATTCACGTGCTCACCCCCCTTATTTTTTCTCATTTTCAGGTGTTGATTTGTTTTGGGGTAATTGTTTTGGTGGCTTAACAAACTTGTTTGGCTTATGTATATCATCTCTCACATCTTCATTGGTTGGTTCCTATTCTATACTATTCTTTCCTTTTTAAATCAAGTTTATTTAGCTAATTATAGTGTATTTATTAAATAGATGTATGAGGATGATTTTTGCTATTAAATTAAGTACTTAAAAATAGAAATAATTTTACGTAAATTATTTGGGTATTGCAACTAAGGTTTTAATTTGACTTATTTTACTATAGTTTATAAATTTACAAATGTTTCTAAACTAATTAATTAGATTTTCCTCTAAACTTTAAATGAAAGATTCTCCTTGAAAAATTAAAACAAATGGAAAGTTTTTTAATTATGAAATGTGCTTACTTTTGAGAACTAAAATTTGGAATTTCAAGTTCTCGATTTCCTGGAATTTTGAAAAAATCACTATTTATCACTATTTCAACATAAATTTACTAATTGTCACAGTTTTGGATTTTCGGTCATAACAGGATTAGAACGTGAAAATGACAGTGAAGGAAAAAGGAAGACAATCACGTGCTGGCCATGAGAGGGATAAAAACCAATTTTGACAGAATTGACAAAAAAGACAAGTAAAACAAAAGGTTATAGTTGGGAGTTAGAAGCTACAAAATAAAGAATGGGGAGCTAAGTGATACACTAGGTAAAAAATAGAGACCTCAAGTGATGCTAATCCTTAAATTTTTAACAGAAATGAGTTATGTGCAGAGCGTACAGTTTCGAAATTATAGTTAAAAGCGAGATTTTAACTCATAAAAGTAAATAATGCCTAATTATACGCTTCGTCTATGTTATTTTCTATTAAAAAATTAACAGTTTGTGACAAAAGGGTCATTATTGTAACAATTAAATAATTCAAAAATCATTATTATGTAAGTTAAAAATTTAGGTAGCAAAGTGATACAATAAGTATACTTCAGGGACTATTGTTATATATAACTTGAAATAAAAATATGTTTCAAGCAAAAAATAAAAAAATCATATTATAAAAAATAAAAACATCATATTATACTGCCATTCTTACTTAGTAATGTAGTGTCTAACACTAATATGATGCTCTTTGACATCTTTTCTATGAAAATAGCCTTAAGTTTCTTTCTTTCTTATTTATTTTTTTTTTTTAAAAAAACAAGTAGTTTGATTGCAAGGGACTCAGTTCCTTTGTTATAATTATTTTCTTTCCTTCGTTATAATTATTTTCTTTAGTTTGTTTGTTTTGCCCTCTTAGGCTCCACTCGTAATTCCTTTTTTTTTTTGGTGATTTTTTAAAATTCTAATTACATTATCGAGTGTTGAGCTTTTTGTCATTTTTGTTGTTCATGAATGTGTTTGCTAGGAGAGAGAAGTGAAAAGAAAGAGAGCAATGTGAGTGGAATAATTAGTGAATGAATTTGGGGTATGATCGTAGTTCGACATGAATGATTTTAGAAGATCTACCGTGGATTTTAAATCATCATTTCATGCCAAATTTGAATTATAACCTATTCGAATTAGAGAGATTGAATGATAAAAATGAAAAATTTCCCACTCAAAGTGGTGGAGTGGTCATTATACAAATAAAATCTCCCACTTTCTTTTCTTTTCGTTATATATAATACCAAACAAGCTGATAGAGGATATTTTGGTTTCTCTTATTCGTATCTTCTTAGACATAGCACATTAACGTTTGTAATAAAATATATATACATTCGTTAATTCTTATACATATANAACTACTTAAATTATAGTACCGGTAAGATAAAAATTCAACCACTAAAAAAATACATATAAATAGATAATAAAAAATACCTACAAAATTATAGTCCATATATATATATTTATGTCATTGTAAATCAGTTTTCTATTTATAAAATATGTTCATATTTACATTAATGTATGATGCATCCAAATGCCAATAATTAACGGTTTTTAATATTACGTAACCGAGTAGCTAGCTTTACCATTAAGTGGGTGGTCTAATGATAAGCCTTAGTCCGAGAATAGCTTAGTCAAAATTCGAGTGTTGGGTAGTTTTTTTGGAAGTTTTAAACGTAAAAACTTGTGTATGCTATCCCAACACTCGATATAAAGTGCCCAAAAGGCTGAGATCTCATTCCATGCAAGTCTTACCCTAGCTATGCCCGTCACCGGATGGGGCAAGACTCTCCTTCGAGGATTATGGCTAGTTTTGTATTTGAAGTAAATGCAAATGGAACGTCATGCTACGAACCGAGATATGAATATGAAATGTTGAATCAAGTGGCCCACATGCTTCCGATGATGTTAAAGCTTGGAGATCAGATAGATTAATTATACAAGGTATGACAGATTAATTATAAAACGCATTATATGAGATTTTGAACGTATAAAAATGCGACCATTTGAGTTTTCATTAAAAGGGATTATTCTCGTGGGACAGGACAAAATGAAGCACAGTTTCGGATATGGTGAAGGCAAATTAATTGCAGCCGAAAGAGGGAATACTATTCCATATGTGACAACCTTTGTTATCTTGCTAGATAGTTTGGTTTGGCATCAAAGCCCATGTTCTTGTGTTCTTAAAGTGCTTTTGAAGATCAGGTATTATTAATTACTTGATTTAAATATTATATAGGTTTTCACGTTGGCTCTGACAACATTTATGTTTCCTGCTTCTAATAGTGAAATTCATAATGGATGATATTTGCTCAGACAACATCTTAAAGACGTCTTCACCATTTTTTTTTTTTTTTTACTTTTAGAAATTGAAAAAAAAATTATCTATATAAAAGTACGTTACCATAAAAGTCTGCACACATGAACAATATTGATTTGACGACTTTTTTTCCTCTCTTATAGCTCTTTTGTGGTTGTGAACTAGTTTAATTTCGAGTTTAATGCTCTATGATCACTACTTTTATAATATGTCATATATTTATATGTATATATAAAAATTAGTTAATAATAACTTAGGTTATCTTACTAATGTGTGATGAAAAAAATTGTGAAGGGAAATTATTTGGAGAAGAATGAGAAAGAAACAAAAAAAATTGGATCATCTTTCCAATTTAACGATGTATTTGAAGGGTTCTCCATAGTGCTGTCAAACAGGTAAGTCGACACATGAATGGAAGGGAGAGAAACACTCCACTTATTTCCAATCTCTCGGTTCATTACGGAATAAGTTAATTAAAATAATGATCATTAAATTATATTTATCGTATTATTTTGATTTCCAAATTTTCATTTTACACATTAATAATCCTTAAATTATATAATTTTTATAACAATAGCTCATTTATTACAAACTATTAATTTTTTAACAAAAAATAGTCATGGACCAAGTATATAATTAGGTATTATTTATTTCTATGAGTAAGAATCTCATTCTTAGTTATAGTCATCAAATTGTGTATTTTGCACATGATTCATTTCTGTTAAAAAAATTTATTACTTCAAACATTACGTAAGCATTGATAGCATACTTTGTAAGTTGAGAATTCAATTTTATCGCATTTAATTAAACTATGCATTTTATAATGATTTATTTTTATTAAATATTTAATAATTTATGATAAATAATAATTATTACAAGAATTATATAATTCAGAGACAATATAAGTCAAAAATTCAATAACAAAGGGATACAATTTAAAGACTATTAATGTTGTTAATGTATACCTGTAATTTGAAATTACAAGACGTGAAAACACGTGGATATACTGTTTTTCCGAGACATATAATTAATTAATTTCTATACCCTACTATGTCATTACCATACAAGCATTTATGACTTGATCATCTATGCCGTCTCTTTATTGACTTCGCCAAAAGAAACATATTTCCACCAAAACCCCGAAAGTGCATGCTTCTTTGACTATTTAAATTAGTTATTTAATACTATATGGTCATTCTTGAATGTTTCCTACCAAATTGCATCGACTAATTATTAATTAATTATTAGTAATTATGTTGTTGCCTTAGTGTATAGACTTTTGGGGTTGTTCATAGCATAATCAAACATAAAATAAGGGAGAGTAGGCACCAAAAGTTCTGGCCATCTTATACGAATGGCCAGACTATGAATAGAAGATTGATTGTTGTCTACATGATCGTCATTAGGTAACACTATACTTTGTTTTGTTCCAAATTGCAGTGACTTGTCTATTTTTCCTTTTGTTGTTTTATTATGAGCTAATGAGCTATATATACACATCACGTACTAGTTGTTAGTTATTATATATACATAGACATAGTCCCACATAAAATAAAGAAGCTGAAAAAGAAAAGGGTGATCAAGTACATCTCTACTACTTGTTCATTACTAAACACTGTAAATAAACTTATTATTATTTAAAGGTTCTTAAAGGTGTTTGCATGTACATCTACGAGACACTTACGACTTATAAGCATTATTTCGGAAGAAGTTCTGTAGTAATTTACGAGAATAATAAATGTTGGTTCTTTTTTTAAAAAAATTTTGTGGGCATATTTTAAAAACAAACGTATGCTGCTCCACACTGCGATGTTTAGCTATGTAAAGAGTAAGCTCCAAGCATGCTCTAGTAAATCCCAGGGGTGGCAATTTGTATTCGACATGACAGCACCAATCGAACACCACCTTTTTTTTTTTTTATCAGATTTATCACAAATTTGAACCGATTTATTTATTTATTTTGAGATAATTATTATTTGTTAAAATGTTTAGGAAAAATATTTTATTAATATTGTATAAAATATTTGTAATAAATTTCACGTAAATAGTATGAGAAAATAAAATTAATGAGCTTACTTTACTTAATAAAGTAAAACTAATTACCACCCTAATAGTATGACAATTCAGACAAAAACACAATTCGAATTGCCACCCTAATTAATTACCTCCATCTCTGATGTCCATCTTTGTGAGAGAGCAATACCGGCCTCACTTGGCCAAATGTATATAGGTATACATTCACAAAAAAAAAAATAATAATAATAAAAAAATTAATAGAAATAATAATAACAATAATAAAAATAAAGAAGAAGATAGGTATTTTTGTTAAAAAAACCCTTGATATGTTACTTTGTCATGTAGTAGTAGACATGAATTTATTACGGAAACGTGGTAGATGAATGGTGACAGTGGTTGCGTCAAACGTCACGTATGAGAAAACTATCTTTGCAAGTGTGATTCTTATCGGCTGTTACGTGTTTCTGAACTACTATGTTGTATCTACCAATTGTCCACGTATCCTTACTATCCCTGAGTGATTTTAACTTCAGGTCGAGTCGTAGAGACGGAGGTAGTTGGAGAGGCGGAGGTAGCCACCTGTAAAGACTCTCCGACACTTAAGTCAGTTGTTTATCCTGAGGATGAGTATTAAAGACTAAGTTTTTCTCTGTATATGTCTATATGAATATCTTTTTTTTGAGGGAGAAGCAAGACTCGTATATATAATCCTGGAACTGGGAGTTTTTCTGGCTTTCAATCCCAGGATCGAGTACCTTTTTTCATCATGACTTACTTTAAAAATCACGGGCCGTGGTTACTTTGATTTCCCTTGCATCGTCGTGACCTGTTTTCCGTCGTTCCCTATGACTCGAGCCTATCGGAAGTGAGATTTTGACAAACCACCGTTCTGTCAAGACGGTTTACCCAATGTGCGCACCTACTCAGGATTGCATTAAATGCCCTGTCTAGGTCTGGAGCAGTGCGTTGCCTCCCATGGTCTTCTGGTGGAAGACCATCGAGGCTCCTGACCCCCAGCTGTCGAGGTAAGAATTGGATTGGGCCGGATTGTCCAGGGTCTGGAATGGATTCGGCTCCGGCCTCGGACAACCCATTGGCCCATGCAGTATCATGTACGACTCACGTGGGTTTTAAACGGTTACTCTGGACACGCATCGGACAGCGTACCCCTTTTGTGACTTATTCTGCCACTTAATCGTCTACGTGATACATGATCTAGGAACAAGCCCCACAACAAGATTATTTTATCATGGGAATTATATAGTTTATATTCATAAACAAAGTACATGGTAACAAAATTAGTTTGGCATCCTGAAAATATTTAGTTTTTTTTCAGTCTTTACTTGGGATTCACAGATTCACTTGTGCATCTTAAAAGCCTTTTTAACTTTTTAAGTGAGTAGTTAATGTTCTCCAGTGTTGCAACAAGAGTTTCACTTTGGTGGTTAGTGCTAGTTGTATACCAGTTTTTCTAAACTAATACCTTTCTTTAATAATTCCCTTAAAATAATTGCTGATATAATATTTTGTGGCCGTATTCACAAATAGTCACAAAAATTGTGACTACGATCACAATATTTGCAATTATCAGTCATAAATTTTGACTCTGAAAAAATTATCCTAAACAAGTGATAAAAATGTCTTTAAGGCCCAATGAACTCCTAGATCCACGGGAAAAGGACACAGGCGGGACTAACTTGGGCCTAAATGAATTTTCTTTTGGAGAAAATGATATAAATAGGACGAACTTGAGGCAAATGCTTTTTTTTTTTGTTTATTTTTCTACGAATGACATTTTTAGGAGTATTAATGTCTTCTTGACCATGAAAAGAACCAATATTTATGATTTTTTTTTTATAGTAAAAAAGTTCTTGACCATAAGTCAAGAGTTACTGATCATGAAAAAACTATTATTTATGATTTTTTTATAATCAAAAAGTTCTTTACTTATGTTAATAAGTTCTTGATACTCCTAAAAATATCACTTCAGAAAAAAAAAGTGCAGAAAAGTCATTTTAGCCCAAATTAGTTCTACTCATGTTCTTTTCTCAAATTTTTATAAATTTTTTAAAATGATATTTTTAGGTGTGTCAAAAATATTTTAATCTCTAGTCAAGAGTTTCTTGAATATTAAAAAAAAAGTCATAAAAATATCGTAAACAATTGTTTTCTCATGGTCAAAAAGCTCTAGAGTATCGGTCAAAATGTTTTTAAGCTCATAAAAATGTCACTAAGTTAGTCTTGCCCATGTCCTTTTATCTAGATCCGTCCACCACCTCTACTTTCACCATCTTTTTAGTATATATGCTTGTCATGGCCCATATTTTGTAGAGAAAAAGACACTCTATATCATGTTTTTAAGAAATAATACCAAAAATACGATCTCTAAAATATAACTATTTTTCTGTACAAATTTTGGTGATATTTTTCTAAATACTTACTTAGAAGTTGAATTCTCCGGTTGCTACAAGAAACCAAATTGGTTTCTTAGTTTCCAGTAACCAAAATTAGTGTTTCAGTTTCTAGTATTTAAAATTAGTTTCTCTGATTTTGCTTCTCTGATAAACATATGTTTTGTTTTTCACTTATCATCGTTAGTTTCTCTTGCTATTGCTAAAAACTAATTTAATTTCTCATTTTTTGGTAACCAAATTATTTCAAGTAATTGGTTTCTTAGTTCTAGTAACTAAATTAGTTTTCTTGATTATGATTATTTTTTTCTGATAAACTGATGTTTTTTTATTTATTATTGTTGATTTATCTAATTATTGCTAAAAACCAATTTGTTCTGGTAATCAAATTATTAGTTTCAATTATTAAATTGGCTATTGGAAACCTGTCATTAGTATGTAATGAAGAAACCAAATTGGTTTCTTTCAATAACCAAAGAAACTAATTTTAAGATACCAACTTCTGGCTGAAGTATTTAGAAAAATATCACTAAAAATATTCAAAACAATAATTATTGTCTGGAGGTCTTATTTTTGGTATTATTTTTGAAACAATAGGTGTAAGGGTCGAAAACCTTATTTTGTATTTCGAGTGAGGATTTACATGGGCCTAATGCTGTGTCATGTGTAGTGCACTTAAAAGAAACAGTCCGAAAGTTTGAGCTTTTTTAACCTTATGAGCATTTTTTTTCCCCCAAAATTTTCTTGTTTTTTAGCAGTTTTTATTGTGAAGTTCGAAATAAGCCCCTAATTTTTCCTAAATTGATGCTTAAGTTTATTTAACTGTTGTATGACAAATGTTCATCTTTAGAACTGCCATTTCTAAAAAGAACCCTTGCATTTAAGGAGGCCTGGTCATCCTGTAATTTTGGGTATGTTAATTTCCTTTTGAAGGGATTTGCACGTACGGGTAGGACTAAATTGGGCCCAAATAGAGCAAACATGGTCTTTAAAAAAATATTAGAGAAAATTTTATTTCTCATGGTAATTCTTCAAAATAATTCAAATACCGAGATTTTGAAATTGTTTGAAAATTTTCAAATTTTAACTAAAACAATATCACTTTTAAAAGTATTTAGAAAAATATTATTTTTATTAATTAATGAAATACTTGAAGTAACTTACAAACTGGAGCTGGCTCAATTGGTCCAAAACTTGAGGAATGTGTGTGTGAGTTTGAGGGGGTCGGGATTCAAACTTTGGTAGAGTTTATGTTTGTTATTTTCTTTTAAATTTGTAGTAAGTGATGGTTATTAGTTAAGCTCCATTCTTTTTAAAAAAAAATTACAAATTATTTGAAATAACTTGATTAGCTACCTTAAATATTAATTATTCTTAGTAGTTACTTCGATTATCATTGAAAAATACCAATTTTTTCTTTAAAAATGATGTTTTTCTAAATATTTATTAACAATATTATTTTCTAAAAATATTTTAAAAAGTGATATGTTTTTATTTTTATTAAAATTCAGCCCATTCAAAATTTTCAATTTTTGGTATTTGCGATTGAAATTCTTACAATCCCCCAAAAATTATAAACATACTGTACATGTATTTCACATACTTCCATACTGTATATTTTAGAAAAATGACATATTTGTGAGACAAACCTTTATTGTGCTTGTGGAATTACTCGAGCGCACCAAGTTAAAAGCTGAAGAATTGCTTGTGAGTCTCAAAGGCGGAGCTGGGACCGGATGCAACTTCAGACCCGGATTTGGCATGATCGGTGGCCTCGGGCACGATAGTGAGCCCTGCTACCATCTAAATCTTGTCTTTGGTGTCGCTTTGTGCTGGGTAGTTGGAGTCGGCTTCGGATTCAGGTATGGCCAACGAATTTGTGAATATGGCTTCAAGTTCAAATTAATAGGGGACTTTTCTTATGCTTTTTATTTTTTATTATTTTTTTTTCATTTGGAAAGGTGGTGTTTTCCGAATTTTGATTTCCCTTTTTCCATATTGGTTTTCTATTTTTATGCACTACGTTTAATCTTTCTTGTTGGATTTTGATTAAAAAAGAATAAAATTTATATGAAGTTGTGAATTTAACATGGGTTGTTTTGGCATTTTGGTTATCACTTAATTATGGCTACTCTAATGTGGGTTGTTTTGACCTTTTTTGTTTCATATATTTTTAGCTTGAAATATTAGGAAGCAAACAAGGGCAGGTTAGACTCACAAAGTTATTAATTTTATTGTTACTCAGCTGCATGGATATGTATTGCTCTCAATGTAGAGCAACCATTTAGAGGTTTGCACAATATGATGTGAACATAGGGAAGGCCATAGGCAGTGGTTTGCCTCGTATTGGAGTATCTCCTGGCTGGCTTGCTTGTTGGTATTGGTGGTTTTGTAGCATTGCTTATGTATATGGTCTTCAATGACATTTTTCTTTGCCTGCCAACAAAATAAAGACTTTTAATGCAAAACTTCCCGGAACTCAAAATAAATTATTAAAATTAATCTTGAACTCAATTTTCTAGAACAAATTCTCTGAATTCCCGTAATATTAGTTTTGTTAAAAAAGAAATGTGATAGTATTATTTTTTTTACAACTTAGTCCTTATTATTTTATTTATGATTTTTAGGTTATCAATATTATATTTTGTTTCACATTATTTCCTTTTAATATTTTTTTTGTCTAATAATGCTGCTAATTAGCACTTATTTAAAACATACTTATCTTAGCGGAGGCAACATTGGAAATAAAAAGAAATTATTATTTTTTTTTTAAAAAAAAATTGAGTTATTGTTTTTGTTTAAGACAGAAGTAAAAAATTAAAAATTTGTATATAGTTCTAATATGGATATACTTTGGTTCAAGTATTAATATATCTAAAAAAATAATATATGAATATATTGCCAGTTTTATGTTTTGTCATTCTAATTTTATAGGACATATATTATCAAGATTTTATATAGTTCCAATATAGATCTATTTTACTCCAAGTATTCATGTATCTCTCTTCTAGATATATGAATACTTGGACTAAATATATCCGTATTGGGACTATATGAAATTTTCTAATTTCTTTCCTCTATATTAAACGAAAACGATGACCCATCTTTTTAATAATAATAATAATAATAATAACCATTTGTTTTTAATTTTACCGATGACCCATCTTTTTAATAATAATAATAATAACCATTTGTTTTTAATTTTACCCATGAGAAGAGCATATTTTAGAGTAATTGCTAATTAATGATAGTTTTTGATAGAAAAAATTAACATAAAATAAAAATATAAGAATAAAGATCTAAAAATTACAAATAAAAAAATGAGGACTTAACTGTAAAAAAAATATATTTTTTTTAACAAAACTAATATTATGGGATTCCAGATAATTTTGCTAAATTATTCCAAATTCAGAGGTTTTTATATTAAAAAGCTCAAAATAAATAATCAATAATTAATTTTATTTATTTTTGTTTGACTTTATATATGCGGGGGAGTTATTCTCTGTGAAATAAAGATCGTTGGTTTTGGTGCTTGTTGAATGTAAGAACTTCTCCTAAATATCTAGTTAGGTCTTTTTTTTCCCCTTCGATAATTAATCTCTTTGAGTGGAGCTGGAGATGGTTTATTTAGTCTATTCTTCTTTCTTTGTTTATTTATTTATTTTTTCTTTTTGGTGTGTACCGAATTGTAATGATGTTATGTGTGGTTCAGGTTCATCTTGCCAATGGCTTATAATTTTTATTTGGTATAGAGAATTTCACGAAGTAGAGTTACTCTAGTTGATTTCATATATTTCTTATTTGATTTTCTGGAAATTGAGAATAGATTAAACTACTGCTTTTGTTGCTCAGTTAGATCTAATATGCAGAAAGAAAATCTTGGATAAAAGGCTAAGAGAGTAATAACAATTTCTATCTTATAATACGAAAGACTTTAGCTTTGTTTGCATAAGGTGAATGTGAAAACTTTATGCCCTTTTGTGTTATTCTTCAACTTCACAATATCCTTGTTATAAACATTGTGTTCTACTGTATATATGATATGTAACATTCAATGCTGTGTACTAGTGAAGAAACTTAAATTATGTGTGTATTCTTTGTGTTTTATTTGTTAGAGAAGATGCAACTGGTTGAATTAAAGTTGCAATTAGGAGCTTTTAGTTATAGTTTGGGAGATAGAGCTGCTATAGTTTCAAAACGTAGTTAGATCAACCAGCTTCCAACCGTCAACTATAGTAATATATGTTCGCACGCTCTAACTGTAGAACTCTACATCCATTTTTCTATTGCTACGATTAAACCTCATAAGGGTCAATATAAGCCGGCTCATATGATATTTGACTAATTAGGTAATTGGGTCATCGCCTTGAATACAAGACTATAAATGTTGGTAATAAAGTCATGTGACAAGTCCCAATTATCTTAAAGACAGTTGAAAATGTGTGTACTTATATTTAATTACATGGGGCCAGGATTTTTATGAGGGAGTCCCGATATGTGATAAAAACTATTTAAGGAGAAGATGTGGTAGGGTATATAAGCTAACATAGAAAAAGTTGGGGAAAAAAAAAAGAGAAGAAAATGTGAGAGTTGTAGAGGTAAAAGGGCAGTTCAAACTTAAATCATCATTCCAATTTTCAATATATGTAAAATCAATAAATTGGTGATGTGTCATTTAAAATTTGAAACTAGCTCATTTATGTCTAAATTTTATTATTTTTATTAAATTTCTAATATCATGTCATTTATTAATTGATTGAACGTGATTAATTAGAAAACCAAAATTAGATAGGAATAATAAAAAAAAAAAAATACACATAATTTACATACAAAAACTACACACAATGATTTGAATTTTGAATTGCAGGTAGCTCATTGCAAATCTGTATTGTTTTAAGTCAAGAGTCAAGTTGGTCCCCTTCTTTGCAATTCCAACTCCTGTGTATATATCCATTTTTTTTTTCCCTTCTTATATCTTTCTTTTATTTGAAAAATATGGGATAGTGGACAAGTCTTTTGATATGAATGTTAATTTAAATGCAAAGGACCAACCTACCTTCTTCCTCTAAAGGGTGAGAATTGCCTTATGGAAGACAAATTGCAAAAGGATGATCTAGTTGGCAGGATTAACTAGACAAGTTGCTCAAGATGACTGAGAAAAGCTTTAATAGAAACAATGTCCTTTGGGCACATGAATATGACTTACTGAGTTATAGCATAATATGTCATTTGTCATTAATGAATTCTTATTCTTCCCCAAAATTGAAGTTTTACCATTAAACTATTACTTCTGAATTACATTTTTTTTTCTTTTTATAATCGAATAGTATGAGGAGGGAAACTATCTATAGCGATCTTGCTGGGTGACCAAAGTTCCCCACAAGCTACAAAATGTCAGATTTGAGGTATACCCACTTATGTCAGGAGACGAAATGTATCACCTCAGTCCACCAAAAGCCGGTATATCATATAAGACTTAGTAGTCTCACACATAATTCGAACCTGAAACCTACTCGTATCAAACCTCTATGGAGTAATGGCAATGTCACTGGGCTAATTTTGCAACTACAAAATGAATTAGTAATTGCAACCACAACAACATCAATATATCATAGAACAAAAAACAGGACCAAGTCAAGCATGCCACATCTCTAATAGAACTCGATCAGAGTACTTGCACTCTTTCACGCCACAATCGTTTTTGATCGCGTGAAAAAAAAAAAAAAAGTCACGTGATAGAAAGGCTATATATTTCTCTAAAGAGTTTATAACATAAATGATATCTGAAATATCTAATTTGTGCCATTTTGGTTTTCAAAATTTCAATTATGTAATTAAGTTCATGAAATTTTTAATTTGAAATAATTTGATTCTTGAATTATCTAAATTGTAATATGTTTATAGTTTTTTGATCAAAAATATATACAAAGAATATGTTGCAGTATCTGAAAGTGTATTTAAAAAAAATTAAATGGATAAAAAGATTTAGGAAAAGCGGAAAATATATTATTGACATTTATAAGGTTTTTAGAGTTATAAATTTAGAGAAAATTTTTATGTGATTACTTATTTTTATACTTGAAATTCTCAAATTATGTTTCAAATATATTTTTAGATGCCATTTTGGATAAAAATTTTAATATTAAATTACAATTTAAATAATTTAGAGATCTAATTATTACACTTCAAAATTCAGGCTTAATTTAAACTTTAAAGGCTAAATTGCCTAAGGTTGAAGGACCATTTATGCCATTAACCCTTCTCAAAGCTTGGAGTAATTTGTATTAATTTTTTATGATATAATTTTGTTGTAACTTCAATTATATTGTTTATTGGGTGTTTCCCAATCGCTTCCCGTGGCATACTGCCTTTTGGATTGAGTAGCTTGGGCAGTCTTAGTGAGTCAACATAATAATATGTGCAGCATTTCTCTTACAGATGTAGTACATAAAAATAAAATGGCAGCACCCATTAACAGAAATATAAAATAAACTAAAATTTGTAACTTGTTTATTGTGATATGTGATCATTATCTTTACAAAATCTACGAATTCCAAGCTAGCTAGTTTCTTATTAATATTTTTAGAGACAATTGTAAAAACATATATCTAAAATATATCTTTACGTAATTTTAACTATTTTTTTGACTTATATAAAATTATAATTTTATATTTTACAAATTGGCTGATTTTTACTCATTGTTTTAAGTTATTTTTAATAATAATCTTTTTGTATTAATTAGCAAAAATAAGATATCTTTAATTTAGATTACGTGTTTAGTCAGAAGTTTGATGGCCAATTTATATACAAAAGATATAAATTTGCAGAGATTTGAAATGTGAAGGTATAATTTTATGAAAAAAAACTAAATACACTATTTTTCTCACTTATTTTTATATTTTCTAGTCTTACCATATGATACATCTGATACGTGGATTCTACTATCGAGTTTAATATTTTAATAATATAATAAATTATAGTGGAATTCACATGTAAAGCAATGAGACTTGAAAAGTACAAAAAAAAAAAAATAGAGAGGAGAGTACAACTAACACTCTTTTTTGTACAAACTAAAAAATATGATTAAATTTGCAGAAAAACTATACTTCAGAGTTTTATTCTCTAATTTTAGAGTATGATATGTGGATTTTTCCATCGAATTTAATATTTTAATATTACAATAAATTATAATGGAATTCATGCGTCAAACAGTGAGATTGATAAAGTGTAAACAAAAATAAAAAAAAAAGTATAATTAATATTCTTTTTTTGTACAAATTAAAAAATATAATTAAATTTGCAGAAAAATTATACTATATATATATATATATTTTTTCAGATAACCTATAATTTTAACCAATTTTGATTCGCGGTAGAGAACAAGAAAAAGCCTACTTGCACTCACAGTGATTGTTATTATTATTACTATTATATTTTAAACCCCGTCTAATATCAAGATAAAACGATAAAACTCAATCAATTCAAGACTTATTCGTTCACCCAATCCAAAATATTTATTCCTATAATAAAAACCTCAATTATGTCTTTTAGGTGAGCATTAGGCTGGAAGTTTTGAAATTTGACGCCAAAGCCTATCAACCTAAAAATAATAGGCAATAATTGTTTAAAAAAAATAAATGACAATAAGTTGTTAGTTATATTTGGTCATCAAAATTGTTAAATAAAAGTAAGCAATGTTGACTTAAATTCTTGCAAGGTAGAAACCGAGACGCAGAAATGGACAAAGGAAAAACTTACTTGGAAATATAAAATCGATTTTGGACTCATAGTCAAATTAATGGTCGTATAGACTCACAGGTCGGTCGCATTAGGCCTTAGAAAATTCAAAGCTTGGTCCTCCTCCTATTTTCTACTAAAAATATTTCTCCTATTTATTTGCAATTAGCCCATTTTCCACGTAAGAATCTCAATCACCTACACCACACGCATACGTACACACGGGTTTCAATTTCATTTAATTTTGTAGTAAAAGCTTATGTGGGTCCCACGTTGGACCGAAGATACCAATCATTTTCTCACCGGTCAAAATAACGATTTCTTCCCTCCCTTCTTCAAAAACCCATTCAAACCCAGTTTTCTCCTTAATCGTTTCCATCTCTCTCTCTCTCTCTCTCTCTCTCTCTCTCTCTCTCTCTCTCTAAGACTCAATCTCAATCTTTTCTCTCTCTAACCGTAGGGAAATGGTGAGAGGAGAACTGTACATAACCGTACCGAATCTGTTCCGTTGCCCAATATCGATGGACGTCATGAGGTCTCCGGTGAGTCTCTGCACCGGCGTCACGTACGATCGAGCTAGTATCCAGCACTGGCTCGACTCAGGCCACGACACGTGTCCCGCCACCATGCAAACGCTCCCTTCCAAGGACTTCATCCCCAACCTCACTCTCCGCCGTCTGATCAACCTCTGGGCTCAATCGCACGGCCCTCCTTCTCCATCATCCTCCGCTTCATTTCGCTCCGTAGTCTCCGAGCAACAAGTCCGAGCTCTGATTCAACAGCTGGAGAACGAAAACGACAATCCGAAAGTCGTCGTTGACTACCTCACCGCCATTGTCGATTTCGCCAGCTTTAGAGACGAGAACCGGACAGTCGTGGCGAGTTTCGACGGTTTCGTTTCTGCCATTACCGGCGTTTTGTGCAGGGGAAGCGCGAGAATGGAGGTTCTGGAATTGGTAATTAGGGTTTTGGATTCGATTTCGACCGAAAATTCGGTGAGAGCACAGCTACACGCTTCCGTTTCGAAACGGATCCAGAGTTTCCTGAGCACGATTCGCCTAATTTTGAGAAGCGGGAGCTGGAAATCGAAGATCGGGTCGGCCAGAGTGCTGAGCTCGATCTCGCACGACGCCGAGTCGAAGCGCGCAATCACCGAAGACAGCGATCTCCTCCGCGAACTCATCCACCACCTCCTCCTTCTCGGCTCCGATTCCGATTTCGCCCTACACGACGCCGTTTTCTCGTGCCTGATCGCCGTCTCGGTGACCCGTTCGACGAAAGCGGAGCTCGTCGGGTTCGGACTCGTTGGCCTCTTAGCGACGACGCTATCGAGCCGGAACTCGCCCAAATTGGTGGCGGAGAAGGCCCTGAGGCTTCTCGCCGTGGTGTCGACGACGGCGGAGGGGAGGTCGGCGATCGGAAAGGACGGTAGGTGCGCGGCGGCGGTGGTGGAGAGGCTGATGAAGGTGTCGAGGGCGGCGACGGAGGACGGCGTGGCGGTGGTGTGGAGCGTATGCTGCGTGCTGGGGGAGAAGAAGACGAGGGAAGCAGTGGTGAGCAACAATGGCGTGGGGAAGATTCTGATGGTGATGCAGAGTGGGTACAGTGAGGGTCACCAGGTGAGAAGTATGTGCTTGGCTTTGCTTAGGGTTTTGAGAATTGGGTCTTCTTCTTCGGATGGGTTTGGGATTGAGAGTTACGTTAGCAAAACTACTCATATCATGCGTTGTTGATTGATTTTTTTTTTTTATTTTTATTTTTGGATGTGAATTTTGGAGGGAAGGAAGGAAAAGTTGTGTTTTGGGGAAAAGCGTGACACGAGAAATTTAAAAAAGAAAAAAGTGAAATTCATTATTATTTGGTGTAAAAAGAGCTTTTTTGTTTTGTTTTGTTTTTTTTTTTCTGAATGGTGTAAACGATTAAAGAGTTTAATCAAGGAAAGATAATGTAACATTCCTTAAACAGGCTGAAATACAAAAACCATAAAAAAGGGGAAAAAAAGAAAAAAAAGAAAAAAGAAAATGTGATGTTAAATATTTATACGAATTGAAAAAACTTAAGATTTGTTCTTTTTTGGGGGCTAAACGCTCTTGTTCCTTAACAAGTGTTACCCATAATTTTTTTTTTTTTTTTAAGAACCTTAAATTTCTATTTTGAATGTTAGTAAAATTATCGACAATTTAACAGCCATGGCGCAATATGCATTTAAACATAACATAACAATAAAACCTGCTTTAATCCACATGTATATTGTATGTTGACAAAATTTACGAAAACAAGACTAGCAAACTCAGATCATGCCTCGTTTATTATTGGTTCTGGTCTATTTTTCTGTTTTTTTCTTTTCTTTTTAATTTGGGTGTAAATTTTGGATGTAAGAAGGGAAAGTTTTTGTATGTTTCTGAGGAAAAAGCGACACGAGAAACCAAAAGACAAATTCTTTATTATCGTTATTATTATTGTTGTTGCTATTTGATGTAAAATGAGTTTAATAAAAAAAATAATAATGTAATCTTCCTTGAAAAGACTAAGATCGAAATAAAAAAGTAAAGAAAACAGTGATGTTAAAAAAAGAAGAAGGTAAAACTAGACATTAAAAAAAAAGCAAAAATAAAAACAAGTAAACTTTCTTTTGGGGGCAAAAAGCTCTTTGAGAGTTTTTGTTTTGTTTTTTTCTTTAATTGAAGAACATGATCGGGGGTTTATTTATTGTTATCCAGGACATTTGAATAGAGTTATTGACAATATGAATTGTACGTACTTACGGTACAATATGCATTTAACAAGTTCCAACTTTACACGAAAAACATGAGCATGACATCTTTAGTCCATATGTAGGTAAGTTGAAGTTTTGTAAGTATGTATGCGGTTATATATAAAAGCAATAATTTTACAAAAATAGATACTAATATTACATTACAACGATGTATTAAAGTATTGTTTAAATTGTAGAAAGACTAAATTTTTTTTTTTTTTTCAGTTGACTCTATTTTATATTCAGTTACATATAACTGAAATTCAATTGATTTAAGATAGATGGAGGCATGGATGAAATCATTGATTCTAGTTTGTTACCAATAATTTAGCTACTCTAATCAAAACAAAAGAAATTTGTATGTATAAAAAATGGAAAAAGAAAAAAAAATTGTGGTATGTTGATCGAGTTAGTAAAGTCTCTTTTAGTTTCCTATTATGCAACTGATATTAATTCTATCCCGAGTAATGGTGGTGGTAACCCTTGGAGTTTCATCGCATTGATCCAAAGTATTGGAGTAAGTTTCTCACCAGCCGTCCATGTGTCCCGAACTGCTGATGCTGTATTCTCCAATTATCTACGTGTTCTCGCTGTCCCAGAGTACTCTGAACTCTAAGCAGGGTCGAGAGGCAGGGGTGGCTACCTGCAAAGACTCTCCGATGTTTAAGTCAGTGGTTTATCTTTGACACAGGATAGCAAGGAAATATTTCAGTATGAATATATCTTTTTTTTTTTTTGTAAGCATACATGCCCCTCTCGAGAATGCATGACTCTTATATAAATAGTCTCGAGATTGTGAACCATGCCGGTCTCAATCTCAGGACTGAGTATATTTCTCCTCAAAATCTTTTTTAGAAGTCACGGGCTGAGATTTCCGTGATCTCTTCTGCATCGTCGTAGCCTGATTTCCGCCGCTTCCTATGGCTTGAATCTATGAGGGGTGAAATTTGAGTAAATCGCCGTTCTGTCAGGACGGCTTGCCCCTTGGGCACGCCTACCCAGGATTGCATTAAATGCTCTGTCTGGGTTTGGAATCGTGAGTTACTTTCTATTATATTCAGATGGAGGACCCCTTGGGGCTTCCGACCCCCTCAACTGTCGAGGTAAGGGTCATTGTATTCAGGTGGAAGACCCTTGGGGGTTCCGACCCCCCCAGCTATCAAGGTAAGGGTCGGACTGGGCCGGGCCTGTCCAGGGTCCGTGATGGGCCCGATCCTAACCTTGGGAAGCCCAATAACCGATTTAGTATCACGTGCGACTCGCGTGGCTTTTAGCTAATTACTCTCGACAGCTGTCGGATGGTGGGCTCTGTTTGTGACATGTTCTGCAGCTTAATCGTCCACGTGGTGTATGATTTGAGAACGGGTCCCACAACTGCCCCCATTTCCCTACTTGGTGGATTCGTATCTATCAAGTGGAGAAATTGTTTATCCGTTCCTCCAATCCGGGGGATGCACGTGGTTCCCCCCTTACCGATGTAGAGGCATACCATCCCATATTACTAAACCTGTTTGAATTTTGAAATTCTGACTGTTTGGTCTTCCTTATTCTCCCCTTTTCCGGAAAAACTCTTCGGCTTCCCTTCTATAAAAAGCCACAATTATGTTCGTTTGCCTCTTTACCAAAATCTTCAATCATTCTAGCCTCATAAAATCCTAGGGTTTCCGCTTCTTTCTCCTCTAAAGACCTTCATTCTTCTAATCGCGTTTCGAAACAATGGCTTCAAGTCAAACCCAGGAATTACACCCCGTTGTGGATTCAGAGCTGGATTCACTGTGGAGGCAACTCTGCCTCCCCGGAGGAGTAACGTTGCAACGGGTTGAGGGCCCTGCGGACTGGTACCTTCGTCCTTGCGCCCCTGAGGGTTCCATCATCCTGGGCAAGAAGTATCTGGACTGGCTGCGATTCCCTCTTCCTCCTCTAATCCACCAATTCTTTGCTTTGACGGGAATCTATCCGATGCAGCTGAATGTAAATGGGATCATGATTCTGATGGGGCTTTCTGCCCTGTCAGTTTTCTATAACATGTATATTGACCTGGAGGTGGTCTTTTATGCTTATAAGCTTATCCTCATCCTTAAGAAGGGCTCCTACTCCACCTTCTACCTCCAGCCACTACCAGGGCGTCATATCTTTTGGGGGTTGCCGCGGTCGGATAAACAATGGGACTCTCACGCCAGGCTATATGCCGTTGGAGGGGCGTGGTGCTCCCCTTGGGTGAACGGAGAGCATTTCCAAGTCCCCTCAGTCTTCCTGCAGAGTAAGTGTTAGGTCGTGATCTTTGGGTCTGCGCCTTCTCCCGATATTATTGCTCATGTTATTTTGTCTTGTGCAGCCTCAGTAGAAAAAAACAGGTTTGAGCCGCATCTGTTGGCAGGGTGGCTCAAAGGCCTAGAGGGGATCATAATCTTCTCTCTGCTGGGTCCTGTCTTCACTTGCCATTAGCCCTTCGAGGCGGGCGTTATCTCTGCGACTTCGTCCTTTAAACCCAAGACGGCTTCGTGAGCTATGTCTGCCTTCCGGTTTGCTTCCGTAAGGGCAGCAAGCATCTGATCCAGCTTCCGTTCCAGATCCAATCGTGCTTCTCGGGAACTCCCTTCGGCATCGGGACGTGCGCTCCTGGTTGTCATCCTTGAGGGTGCCATTAGATGCTGTATGGCTTTTTGTTTGTGGAGAGCGCGATCGCGAGTATCCTACTCTTTTTCTCACGCTCAACTGTTTTTTCCCACAGACGGCGCCAAACTGTTGGAGCCAGTTTCTCACCAGCCGTCCACGTGTCCCGAACTGCTGATGCTATGTTCTCCAACTATCCACGTGTCCTCGATGTCCCAGAGTACTCTGAACTCCAAGTAGGGTTGAAGAAGCGGAGGTGGTTACTTGCAAAGACTCTCCAATGCTTAAGTCAGTGGTTTATCTTTGATACAGGATAGCAAGGAAATATTTCAGTATGAATATATCTTTTTTTTTTTTTGTAAGCGTACATGCCCCTCTCGGGAATGCATGGCTCTTATATAAATAGTCCCGAGATTATGAACCATGCCGGTCTCAATCTTAGGACTGAGTACCTTTCTCCTCAAAATCTTTTTCAGAAGTCACAGGCCGAGATTTCCGTGATCTCCTCTGCATCGCCGTAGCCTGATTTCTGCTGCCTCCTATGGCTTGAATCTGTCAGGGGTGAAATTTGGGTAAATCACCGTTCTGTCAAGACGGCTTGCCCCTTGCGTATGCCTACCCAGGATTGCATTAAATGCTCTGTCTAGGTCTGGAATCGTGAGTTGCTTTCTATTGTATTCAGATAGAGGATCCTTGGGGCTTCCGACCCCCTCAACTGTCGAGGTAAGGGCCATTGTATTCAGGTGGAAGACCCTTAGGGGTTCCGACCCCCCAGCTGTCAAGGTAAGGGTCGGACTGGGGCGGGCCTGTCCAGGGTCCATGATGGGCTCGGCCCTAACTTTGGTATCACGTGCGACCCGCGTGGTCTTTAGCTAATCACTCTCGACAGCTGTCGGATGGTGGGCCCCGTTTGTGACCTATTCTGCCATTGAATCGTCCATGTGATGCATGATTTGGGAACGGGTCTCACACAAAAACTCGAGAATAATGCTCCTAAACACTTATCAAGAACAATATATTTTAGACTGAAGAAATTTCTAGTTGTATATGTGGATTTTGTAACGAACGATTATCGTACATAAAAAATTTCCAAATTT
Organism: Parasponia andersonii; assembly: GCA_002914805.1. NCBI lineage: Eukaryota > Viridiplantae > Streptophyta > Magnoliopsida > Rosales > Cannabaceae > Trema > Trema andersonii. The sequence continues at coordinate 1,468,264 of JXTB01000019.1, read as the reverse complement.
TTAAATTAAACAGCAAAGATATTCATAGGCTTTTGGATTTTCGAGCTCTAAAAGTTTTTGAGCTTAATTTAACTTTGAATCTGTTTTTTTAGCAACTTAACTTTGAGTTTTGAAAAGTAATTTTATTTTTTTTGACGTTGAAATATTGTTGGTCCTCAACACTAATGTCACTCATGAACCTTTTTATTTATTTATTTATTTTTTAAAATTAAATGCAACTATGTGATTTAAATCTACTCCTACTTGCTTAACGGGCTAATCCCAAGGAGGCCACGTTAATCACCATGCTTTCGGACAAATGTTCTTGACGTTTGAATTTTTGTGCACACTGGAAATGAAAATCATCCAAACATAACAATGTTTTTTGTTTACCAAGAATTCTTTTTTTTTTTTTTTTAAATTTTTCCCCCTTTCTCATCTCAAAGTCTGTCATTGATTCTACATTTTGTCTCTTTTTCCCGAACTTAAAGGGTCTTCCACTTATGAAAACTAAACAAATGGATCAAATTTTCCTTGAAGGCTTGACTTCTCATCAATGACTGGATCAACATAAAGACTTGAGAATATTATTGACTTTTGGATGCATTAAGAGCTTTCCATTTGGACCAACTAATTTAACGTGTGTGCAAGTATAATTTCGTTCTTTATTCTAACGTTTGAGTCCTTCTTTATAAATAAACCGAAAAAAAACTATCATACATATGTGATTCATTAATTCACTGCATTTGAGTGCTATTTTTGCAAGATAACAAGTAGTGGACCAATTCGCTGCATTTGAGTGCTATTTTTGCAAGATAACAAATAGTGGACCAGTTAATATAAACTGTTAATTGTATTTTTATATTTTATATTTTGATTTTTTTATTCAATTTATATCATATGTCTTTGTTATTATCAACATTTATATTTGAAGTTTGATACGAAATTATAATGAGTCAAACATATATTTTGACCGTTGAATTTATTAAAACACTCTTTTAAACATTAAACACATATATTAAAAAAACATAATTCAAATTTAAGGTTTATTTAAAATTAATATCTCTATTAAAAAATATTTTAGAAAGAATTAGTTTTTTTTTTTGCATTTTTAGTTTATTTTTTTAATATTTCTTACTTTAGTTATAAATTTTAATCAGTTTTAAATTTAAATTATTTTTTTTAAAAATATTTTTGAAATTTAAAAAGGTATTTTGGTAAACTCAAGGATCAAAATAAAATAAGTACTTCATTTAAATAATGTATAAATTTGTTAGAAGTTATAAAGTTGAAGGTATATGCTAATAAGAACTAAAGCATAACATATAAACTGAATAAACACTTAAAATATAAGATATCCCTAGTGTGATTACTCGGATTCTTGCTTAATTGAATCAATTTTGGTCTCTATAATTTTGGTTTTGCAATGATATTGTTAAATTTTTAATTATGCAAAACCCTAATAATTCTGATATAGAATACTAAGTTTTTCTCCTTTATAACTTTGCAGACATAAGATACTAATTCAGTTGATATTGGAGATGATTTTATTTAAAACCTTAAAGAAATATATTTTTTTATCAGATGTGTTTGTACATAAAGTTGAATCTTTTTGGAATAGTTACAATTTTTTATTGACCAATAGAAGACATTTTAATTAAATTGTTAACCATTTAATTAATACTGAGAAATACAATAATAGCTCATTAAAATCGCTTAGGCCATGTGTATAAATCTAACACATATGATGAAGTTTGGATACTCCAACATCCTATCTTTTTATGTGGACAATGTCATGGCCGTTGGAAAAGAGCTCGCATCCAGTGTGCTTGACGCAAAATTAAGCACTCCAGTGGGAAGGTTTATTGGCTCATATTAATGCTGACGGATGTGAATTTTTGTTCGATGCCCAGAAAACATGTTTTAAATAATAAATTTTGTTTGTTAATAAGATGGCTTAGTGTTCAAGATGGAATCAAATATTCTAGGACCTTTATATATTTCGGTTTATTGACAAGGAGTTGGTTGTTTTTAAGTATAGGGGAAAGCATACAAGAAAAATATGATTAGTCATGCTTTATTATCACTTTGGAGAATGGTTTTTATAGATAAGACCCATTGAAGTTCAATCAAGGTTTAGTAAAGTTGAAACCTTTTTAGGCACATATCTATTTAGAATTTTAAAGGCTGGAAAATGTCTTAACCATAAAACATTTTACTGCAACATTTTCTTCTCAATCATAAAATTAACATTTCACTGCAACATTTTTAAACGTACATACATAGATATACGCATAATCCCCACTTTATATATTTAGAGATAGAGAGAGAGAGAGAGAGTTTTGATGATAAAGAAAGAACACTTCCTCAATTGGCCTCAAAGACATTCAGTTAAGTTTTGGTTTCTAAACTGAAAAAGGGAGCAAAATACTTTTGATAACAAATGATCGTGTTTCTCTCCCAGCGTTTGCAATTTTTTTGTGCAATTTTTACTTGTCTAGATTTTTTCCCATTAAATTTTGTCTAGATAACGTTTTAATAAGGTATTTTTTGGGCAGCTTTTATCCAAAGGATTGTTTCGACATAATTTTATGAATACCCATCATGAGTTTATTATTTTGTGTCGTCTTTTGGAATGCTTCGACTTTGTGATTTTTTTTTTTTTTTATATTTTTAATTTTATTTGCTTATTTTAGGGTTGTTAAGTGGAGAATTGTGTGCCAACCTAGTTGGGATTCTTGATGCTTCTCCCTTAAATCAGTTTTTTCGCCAAAAAAAAACACATTATCACAGTATGTGATACAAATGTTGGTTAAAAATTGAAATTAAAAGTACGTCTCTGGCATTACTATTCAAGGTATTTTTTGTTTGGACCTCAAAGATGGCTCCCACATTTCCTCTCCAGGGGAATCAGCCATCTTTGTGAATTGTCCTTTAGCTGTTTGATGAAATGTCAGAAAGGATATTCGATCCCACCATTTTGTGTGTTTAGTTCCCCTTTGCCTCTGTGGCAGAATATATTCAAATGACTCCAAGATTGAGGAAGCAAGAAAGAATATGGAGCTTTTAGAGCTGGCATTGGTATCTTCTTAGAGGTAGTAAATGTCATTGTCAAGTATTTTGTGATGCCTTTTTAGAAGCGTTTAAGAAACAAAGATTACTTTGTCTCTCCTTCCCCATTAAAACATTTTGCTGGGCAAAAAATTATAAAATCTTAATTTCTTGTCTAGATGAAGGATCATCAAGTTAGTTGCTTTGTATTGGATAATGCTGATTTATAATGTCATCAATCTTCAAAAACTTTATGTACTCATTTTGTTAGGTGGTTAGTACATTTAACATTATTCTGTTTCTATTTTATTTTGTGGAGCAAAAAGACATAGTAAAAAAAAAACATTCATGTCTAGCTGGACATGGTTATCAATGATGTTCTGTTCACTTCAGGGTTCAGATATTGTCATCGGGTAAGGTTTCTATACTTTCATAGAAGACGAGAACCTTTCTTAAAATAAGCAAAGAATTTTTTTTTTTTTTTTTTTTTTTTTCAATATATCGAATGGAGCAAGAACATTCTGGTACTCCATGGACCAAGGCTGCAAGTCACTTGGTATTTATGCAAAACATATTGGACCTTTGAATGCTTCTTATTTGTAATTTTGTTTCGTGGCTCTTAAGCTGCAACTCAAAGATTGAATCCGGACTTTTTCTTCCTTCAATAAATTTTTAGAGTTTTGTTGTTGCATATGTTAGTGTCTCGACTTTAAAAACCATGTTTTGTTCAAAAGTTGGTTGATCCATAATATTGTTTGAGTTTGAAAAACTATTGGAAAACTAGTTCTAAATTATATCGAGTATTCTAGCTGTGTATCTCCTGTTTTGATTTTATTCATCTTTCGTTGTTTACATTTCTATGTACTAATTCAAACTTGATAGAAGTATAACCAAAAAAAAAAAAAAAAATGAGGAGGAAAATATCCAATATGAACCTCTCCAAAATATCGGACTTTGTCGTTGTGAGTCCAGTTTTATTACTGTGAAACTGACCCGTTCCAACCAAACTTCAAACTAAGTTAATTAGTAATACCAACTAATTATCTAGATAGCAGCCATTGTTTTGAGCAAGACTTGATAAAAAATAGACTTTGGAATGTTGATTTTCACTCATAATATCTTTGATATTTAATACTTAGATGAACCATAAGACTAATGCTTTAGTTCTTTGTTCTCATACGAACTGCTCAACAAAGAGATTTCCAGGACAGTGGCTTTTGCATTATGAATCTGGTTTGAGGAAACAAATCAGAAAACAGTCATAGGGAGAGGAAACTGAGATGACTCGCCACTGCCAATAATATTAAATTGTTTGATTAAGGCATGTTTTAATAAACAAACAAGGTCCAGGTAAAAGTATAATTGGTTTCAAAGACTTCTTCATTTTCTTTTTCATCATCATAATCATCATCATCTCTTTCATTGGTTCTTCATTCTTTTTTATTTTCTCTTAAAGACTTCCAAGACTAAATCAACAAAGATGATAAGAATAGTGCCGGCTTACTGAAACATTTTTTTACCAAAGCTTTTGTTGAGATCTTGATACTCATTTTCTGGACACAATAAACAGTAAATCTTAATATGGCTGCAATAGTTTTGTTCTTTCTTTTAATGGTTGAGGTCTCTATGATAGCCGCTCAACAAAGAAATACTCGAATCAGCCTGGGGTCTTCTCTCACTCCCACTACCAGTAAGTCTTCTTGGTTATCAGATTCTGGCCAGTTTGCTTTTGGGTTTTACCAGCAAGGCAATGGTTTTGCGGTAGGAATCTGGTATGAGAAAATAAAGCAGAACACAGTCGTATGGACAGCAAACCGGGATGACAAGCCGCTGTCCCATGATGTCACACTGCTTTTAAATGGTGATGGAAGGCTTGTTGTGCAAGATCAACAAGGTCTACAAATTCTTATTGCCAATTCCTCTCTCCCTGCTGCCTCAGCTTCCATGCTCGATTCGGGCAATTTCGTTCTCTTCAATTCGAATTCGAAGAACATATGGCAGAGTTTTGATTTTCCAACGGATACCCTTTTGCCAGGACAGCGTATTGTTGGTGATTACCGGCTTGTCGCAGCCGTCTCCGAGACAAATCACTCTAGTGGAAGATTTCGGCTCGTTTTGCAGTTAGACGGCAATCTTGTGCAGTACCCTGCCGGTAGTCCACTCTCATCTTATTATAGTTACTGGTCATCAAGTACTGAAAACAGAGGAGAGAATGTGAGTCTGAATCTTGATAGTAATGGCCAACTTTATCTGCTTAACTCAACTGGATTTAATATAAAGACGATCGTTGCTGGCCAGAACCAACTTGGTAACAATGTTACATATCGCATGACAATAGACGTTGATGGAATATTGAGATTGTATTCTCATAGTTTGGTTCCAAACAGCAGCTGGGTTGCCGAGTGGGTTTCCATTAGCAATAAGTGTGATCCGGTTGGATTGTGCGGCTTGAATTCATATTGCATTCTTATTAATAATCAAGAATCTGATTGTGCCTGTCTTCCTGGTTTTGATTTCATTGATCAAAATCAGAAGAACTTAGGCTGCAGAAGGAATTCAAGCATAGATAGCTGCACAGTCGAACGCAATGAGATGGTATCGCTTGCTGAATTGGATGAAGTTATGTGGGAAAACAATCCATATTCTGTTGTCTCCTTGATGAACAAGACTGATTGCGAAGAGGACTGCTTGACAGACTGTAACTGCATAATTGCTTTGTTTGAAAATCAGCAGTGCAACAAACAAATGTTTCCACTGAGATTTGCAAAAGCCGGAAGTAAAGGCCTTGTAACAACCATAATCAAAGTCCCTAATGGATCCAACTTGTCTCACAAGAAAGGCCAGAGAAGAGATGTCTTAATAATTGGTCTTGCTTGTATAGCTTTTGCTTTAATAATCCTGTTACTCTCTGCGTTTCTTCTTTGCAGAAACCGTTTCCAGTCTCATAAAAATGTACCTAATAAATTGAATGCAGCAATGTTGATGGTTGATGAAGAACTTTTCGTGCGGTCATTTACTTTCAGAGAACTTGAGCTTGCAACCGACGGCTTTGTCCAAGAACTGGGTAGGGGTGCTTTTGGGACGGTCTATAAAGGAACCTTAAGCTTTCCAAGTGGTCAGAGAGCCATTGCAGTGAAACGACTAGAGAAAGTTGCAGTTGACGGAGAAGTAGAATTTCGAAACGAAATGAGATCTATAGGCAGAACACACCACAGAAACCTCCTTCGTTTGCTTGGTTACTGCCATGAAGGATCAAACAGGCTTTTGGTATACGACTACATGAGCAATGGATCACTAGCAAACTTCCTCTTCAAGTCGGAAGTAAAGCCAACCTGGAATGAAAGAGTCGGAATAGCTATGGGGATAGCTAGAGGAATCTTTTATCTCCACGAAGAATGCGAGAATCAAATCATTCATTGTGACATAAATCCCAACAACATACTGATCGACGAAAAGCATTCTGCTAAAATTGCTGATTTCGGATTGGCAAAGCTATTGATGCCGGATCAAACAAGGACAATAACCGGGATAAGAGGAACCAGGGGATTTGTCGCCCCAGAGTGGCACAAAAACATGCCTATAACATCAAAAGCAGATGTTTACAGCTTTGGAATCGTCCTCTTGGTGGTCATATGCTGTCGTCCAAGCGTTGATGTAAATGTTCCTGAGAGAGAAGCCATTTTGGCAGACTGGGTTTATGAGCGTTTTAGAGCCAATGAAGTGAAAAATCTGGTGCAAGATGAGCAAGTGAATGAGCAAGAGTTGAATAGAATGTTGAAAATAGGACTTTGGTGCATCCAAGAAGAGCCAACTATCCGTCCTGCAATGAAGAATGTGGTGGCCATGCTCGAAGGAACTATAGACATTCCTACTCCTCCTGATCAAGTTTCTTATACCAATTCGATCTCGCATTTCCTGGATAGCTAATGCTCAAATTTGTTTATTTAGTTCATGTAATTTGTTTGTGTTTTGCCTGATAAATCAAATATGTCACGATTCAAATCCCGGGACAGTTGCAGAAAGGAAATTTTGTTAGAATTAGAAATTCTTTAATTTATAAAGAAAATATTTTAAGAGTTTTGAATTTTTAAAATAACACGATAAATAAAAATATTTGGAATTCCAACTAGTGAACTTATCGCACGGTTCATAGTCACCAATAAATATAAACTGAATTATTATTAGAAAAACAAAATTCAAATAGTTAATCATACATCATCATTCACATCTCAATATCAAATTAGTATGATATATATAGTTTGTAGACATATTCAAAGTAGCATAATCTATTTATTTAACAAGATTTCTTAAATCCACACTTTTAGCATTACCAAATCACGAGTTACAAGTAAAAGATAGTTTCTTATTCTACTTGTTGGTCGTCAATGTCACACTGGATACTACCTGTGAAAAAAGTAGGGAGATGAGCATAAAATGCCTAGTAGATTACCGAATTACCCTTTTTAGGAAAATCTTTTTATAAGTCTCAAAACATCTGCATAATTAGTAGTACTGGAAAATAATTTTATAAATTTTAAGTGTTCAGAACATAAGTAGAAAACTATTACAGAAAATCATGCTAAAGACCAAACCAGGTATCAAGGTCAAACATATTGAAAATCATAATAAAACAAGTATAATGCACATCACATAAATCAATACCTCACATGAGCTCTCACTATCTCATTACGACTAGAGCAACTTATACTACATGTATTGAGTGCTCTTTGCCTGGCTTCTATCTTTGGAAACCGGAGGAACACCCATGTGTCTAATCCTACCGAGCTGGAGGGGCACAGAATGCCTACACCTATCGATCGGAGATAGTCAGAAAATAAACCTCGCGTGGGTTTACAAGCTTTCATCGAAGGCAGGTATACTAGTTCGCCTACTACAACACTGTGATACCTAATATGACTCTCATGCATGATCATATGAAATGTGCAATATGTAGAATCTCAAACAATCATGCAGTGGTTTAACATTCTAGACGTGCACTGATTTTTAAATAGAAATCCATTTTGTACTTAAAAATCCAAAAGTACATTTCCTATGGTTTAACTAAATCCCAAGTTTAAAACTTATAGAAAATCATACGTAAAATATTTAGAGTAGTCCACAATGTTTCAAAAGTTCACAGTTCATTAAAATAATTTAATTTAATAAAATAATGAAATATCATTTTTCAAAATAAATTCTAATTTTAATGAAAAATAATAAAAAACAAGGAAATTGAATCCCCTACCTCGAAATAGTAATTATTTTGAGTTAACAATGCTTGAAAGGTCCTCTGTTGATCAGCTGGTTGTTCAAATGGTTGTTTTTAGATCCTGACACATTAATTGGAAAAAATGAATTTCTAAACGGGGTCTCTATTGAGAAACAGAGGTCACCACTAAATTCAGAACACACAAAAATATTGGGTCAGACATAAAGTTTATCGAAAATATATTCTGGTGCAGAATTGACCCATAGCATACAAAACAGTGTAATTCATGAGTTATTTTCTCGATTTTCATGTTATTTCAAAAAATAGTAATATTTTATATTACGATTCATGTTTTGACCTCACTGAGTCCAAATTCGAAATCAGAACTCAGTTTCGAGGTCTCGAGCATTAAATGGGCTCAAAAATCTAAAATTATAAAAATACCACATTTTGAACATAATTAGAAAAATACCACTTTTTAATTTGATAATTAATGATCTTTTGGTTAACGTTTCAACACTTCAAAATCATGATATTTCAAGTTTCAATCTCCGCTTTCACGTGATATAATTTTCTTGGGCATAATAACTCAATTTCAAAATAATTGGAAAAATTCCACAAAATTTAATATTATTAAATTGCTAAAGTAACGAGTTACTTATCAGAGCTGTCGTGGGTGGTCGGAAATGAAAGGTGACATTGAGACGAGTTGAACGGCAGTGACGACGAGTTGATCGGACATCGGAGGAAGAAGCTGTGGGTGAAAAACCGTTCCGATAGAGGTGACTTCGGGTGGCTTTTTCTCCGGTGAGGAGCGACAGTTCACGGCAGTGGTACCTAGCGCTAGTTCGTCGGCGGCTTTTAGTCAGGATGGGTAGGCGCATCGAGCATGGCAGCGACTGATGGCGCAGTGGGTGAACAGTGACAGAGGTTGTGTTGTTGTGTTTTTTTTTTTTTTTTTTTTTTTTTTTCATTTTTTAGCTAGGGACCTTTGGGGAAAAACTAGAAAAATTTGGGGGATTACTAGGTAATTTTTGAAACTGTAGATAGCGAAATACGTGTGAATCTTTGGTTTGACCGAAAAATCTTCTTGAAATTCCACTTTGCCACAACTTTTAAAAAGATTCTTTCACTTTTATCCTTCCATAATTATATTCTTGTTCCCAGTTTGTAATTCTTTTTTCACTTTTGTTCCAAATGTACATAGGTTTTATTTTGTCTAGGTTCAACACCAATAATTTCATTTAAAATATTTTCAGATTTTTATTTAATTAATCTAAAAATACAGAATTACTAAAATACTATTGAATTAAAATTACATGATTACCCTTACAAAATTTAGGATTTTACAAAATAAATCTTTGTTTGATTTCATTTAAGTAGCAGTGAAAAAAATCAGAGGATGTTCTTTATTAGAACTTTTTATCAAAATTATTGTTACTTACATGCTTCTTTCTTTCACTTCTCTGCCAGTGTCAATTCTTTTTTCATGTAATTTAGTCCTAAGATCTAGGAAATTTGAAATGGATTTTGACATAATGATTTTATTATTTATTTATGTATTATCCATTAATATTTCTTCTTTCAAAATGTTTTTTACGCATGCAAGAAAATGTTTGTAAGTGGAACACTAGATCTTCGCATTGAGTGTCATTAACATGTTCAAAATTTCTGTTAAGTTTTTCTTTTTAAAGTAAATTAATACAAGAGGGAGGGTTTGAGAAGTACCTCCCAAAAAAAAAAAAAAAAAGAAAGGTTTCAGAAGACCTTATTTAATACTCTCAAACTCTCTTAAGAAGCAGACTACCAGAGGTGTTATAAAAGGAAAAAAAAAAAAAACCGCAAACTGAGAAAATCGACCAATTCAAATTAAATCATTTCATTTTTCTAGAAATTTTGTTGCTTTGGAAAGAGCATTTTGTTGATCAGTTTGTTGACCATTCTGGGGTGAAAGCTATCAAACCGACAAATGACATATATATACATATTTATTTCAATCCCAAGGGGAAAAAAAAGTCCCAGATAGCTTTATACAACATATGATCATGTTCAAGTTGCAACCACTGAAAAATAAATTCTGGACTTCTGATAAAAGAAATTATGGGATCAAGTTGTCCGTAATTATATATTCACAATTGGTTAATTTTGTAGGTTTGTTGAAATTGTCTCTGAAATTTAGAGGTAGTGTGTGCTAGATTAATGTAAATCTTTGGACCATAAAAGTGGTCAAACTCATTTCAGTTTGGGATAAATCCAGCATTTTCAACTTGTTAAAATCCTTTGTAGTGTTAGAAGAGTGATAAGATAAGCTTGCTACTTTTTTTTTTTTTTTCTTTTTCGATTAGAATTGAGGATGATTATAAATTTATGATGTCATTTTGTTAATTATTTCTTGAAGGGTTAATGACACAAATGGTCTTTAAAGTATCCAATTTGTAGTAATTCGGTCCTCAAAAATTCAATTATAGCAATTAAGCCTCTAAATTTTTCGACTTGTAGCAATTTCATCATATTTCAAATTACTATTAAATTTTTGACAAAAACTTATGTAGTGGCATTTGAAAGTGTATTTAAAAAGTACTTTTAGGAATTTTAAGTATAAAAATGAATAATCACGAAAAAATTCTTTAAATTTGTAACTCCAAGGACCTTTAAAAAATACAAAGAATATATCTTTTATTCTCTTCAAATCATTTTGTTCAATTTATTTCATTGAAATACTCTTTCGGATGGTACAATGTACTCCTCATGTGTATTTCTTGTTAGAAATTTAACAAGTTGTAATTTAGATAGTTTATGGACCAAATTTTTACAAATCAGAAAGTTTAGGGACTTAATTACTACAATTGAAACTCTGAGAACCAAATTGTCACAAGATGTATAGTTCAGGGATCATTTGTGTGATAAACTCATTTCGAAAATGGTTTTTTTTTTCTTGGTTGTCAGGTTATTAGATATCTCTTTTGTTGACAACGATGAAGGCATAGGTCATTAGGGATGGATTAAGAATTGAAATCTATGAGAACATAACTTAATTAAAGAAATCTACTTTTGAGACTAGATAATGGCACAAAAAAATAAAAATTATTATAATTCATATTATACATTACAATTGTAAGTATGAAAAATATTGCATAATGACCTCATTATCAATATTATCAAATTTATCTTTCTTAGTGTATACATTCAAATTGTTATTTATCATTATTGTGAAAAATTCGTAAGTGCACAAAATCGTAAAAATAAGTAATATAATGATAAGTAAAGATATCGTCTCATTATGGAAATTGATTAACTAAAATTTTCTACTAAATACTGAAATTGGTTTAACCCTAATTTTATCTAATAAATTAAAATTCAAAAATAAAAAAATTAAAATAAAAATACTATTAAAGAAAATTAAAATACTTAAGCAAATAAATTACCTGAAAATAAATAGAGAAAAATACTAATGCAAAAACAATCTAGGACACCAATTTCACTTTCCCAATCCTCTTAATTTTCTATTGTTTCTTCCTAATCTAATTAATTTACCTAAGTACCAATTAGAATATCCTAATGTATATTACTAATCTCTTTCAAGACTTAGCAACAATATCCTCACTTAATAATTTACTATATTTCTATGCAAATAAAATTAAGCAAAAGATGGTCATTAAGTTCTATGATTTCTTTCGAAATTGCATGAACCTGTGAGTATATTTCTATCTCATATAATTTATATTATTATTTTCATAGACATATTCTAAACATCCTCTTCTAATTCAGTCTAGAAATTTCTAATCAACTAAAAATAGAATAAGCATTAAGCATAGATAGAATAAACATTTGATAATGTAAAGTAATTAGAATTAAAAATAAACTAAAAAAAAAAAATAAGAATCATGGTTAGGATATATTGATATTGTAAAAATAAAAATCTAGTTCATAACTAAATAAATAAAAATCAAAATAATTAATTCAAACATACTAAGAAAAAAAAAAACTAAAATTTAAAAATAATAAAGGAACATTAAGCTTGCTGCTTCCCAAATGGGCAGAGAGCCATTGCTGTGAAGAGACTAGAGAAAGGTACAGCTAAAGGAGAAGTCGAATTCTGGATTGAGATGAGATCCATAGGTAGAACACACCGTAGAAACCTGCTTCGTTTGCTTGGTTACTGCCATGAAGGATCAAACGGGCTTCTAATATATGACTACATGTGCAATGGATCACTAGCAAACTTTCTCTTCAAATCTAAGGAAAAGCCAAACTGGAATATAAGAGTAAGAATTGCTTTTGGTATAGCTAGAGGAATCCTACATCTCCATGAAGAATGCGAGAATCAAATCATTTATTGTGACATAAATGACAACAACATTCTGATTGATGAAAACCATTCCGCTAAGATCGTTGATTTCGGGTTGGCAAAGCTACTGATGCCGGATCAAACGAGGACAACAACTGGGATCAAAGGAACTAGGGGGTTTGTTGGTCCAGAGTGGCACGAGAACATGCCTATTACAACTAAGGCCGATGTTTATAGCTTTGGAATAGTTCTCTTGGTGATCATATGTTGTGGTCCAAATGTTGATACACAAGTTCCCGAAAGAGAAGCCATTTTGGTAAACTGGATCTACAGGGCTAATGAAGTGAAATCTAGTGCAAGATGAAGAAGTGGACGAGCGAGAGGTAGATAAAATGGTAAACATTGCGCTATGGTGCATCGAAGAAGAGCCAACTATCCATCCTCCAATGAAGAACGTGGTGGCCATGTTTGAAGGGACTGTTGATATTCATGTTCCTCCTGGTGTAGTTTCTTACTGCAGTGCCTCTTCTCATTTCTTGGCTGGCTAATCCTTTAGTTTTTTCATGTTGTTCATGTCATTGTAGTTTAATTTCCCTGCTACATCATATTTTTGTTTTAGTATTTATTATTTACAAAATTATCACCCTTCTCTATTTATATGTTTCTGGAAGCTCTCTCATATTTTGATTTTGGAAAAAAAAAAAAAAAGTAGCAACACCCCTGGGTTTATATTAAAGTTACAGAGAGAGCCCTTGGATGAAATAATGCTTGCAATAACACTCTAAAAGTTATTGCTGTGATTAAAGAGGAGTTATCAGCGATCAAGGGAAAGGGATTTTGGACTGTCTCCCTCTTCTTACGTCTAAGAGCTATTTGCAATTCAATCATATATCTTGAAGAATTAGGAGGTACATATGGAGCTGACTTTCATAATGAAGTTTGGGAGGTAAATTTCTCTTCTTTAATGATGACATCCTATAATATAAAATTAGAGCTTAATTGAAGTTTGATTTTGTATGGGGAAAAAAAACATTTTACACTTTACACTCATAAAATATAAATCAGAATAAAGAATTATTGAAACTAAAGAAGTTTAAATTATAGAAAACAATTGAAATGGAAACAAGTCACAAAATAAGCCAAAAAAGAAAATTGCCACGCCCCTTGAACTCGGCCACATTACTCCACCTCTATATATTGAATATCCTATTGGCTATACGTCTCCATCCATTTGAGAAGTAAAACTTTGCAACTCCTTCCCTTTTCTTTTTCATTCTTTTTTTTTTTTATAGCTTTTTTCTTTGTTTCTTTCTTTTCTCATTTTAATTGTTCTCAATAATTTAAACTCCTTTTAGTTTTGATAATTTTTTCAATTTATGTTAGTTTTAAAGGATAATTGCGTCTCCTTTTACAAACTCAAACTTCAATTTGACCATAAATTTGAACTCGGTACAATTTGGTTCAAAAGCACAAATTTAAGATTTATTTGAACGGTACAGCTTTCCCAACATACTCTCATGTAATATTATTGTTTCAGAAAAGTTCTCTGTACTTTTTTTTTTTTTTTTTTTTTCTCACTCTAACTCCTATCTATCTAGATTTCCACCTTGCTGAAGATGGAGGTCCTAGAATCTCCCTCTCTAATACGATTTCCTTTTTGTTTTCATCATTTTCTATAAGTGAAGGCACATTTATATTTATGTATATATATATATATATATATATTCATGAATCTTGATCTATGAATATTTTGTCTTCCTTAATTCTAGATAAATGTAGTTTTTTTTTTATTTATATCTATATATATAGTGTAATTCTTTTTATTATATATATATATATTATCTTTTATGTATTTTTTTTTGTAATTTTTTGTTATTTTCTTTTAAACTTAAAGCTTACAAGCTCTAGATCTTCTACAAAACAGACCAATCACACTATCAATTATCAAACGAGTCAACTTTGAAAGTAGAGGGTAATTTGAAAAAGCAAAGGGGAATATAACATAGAATTTTAATTATACTCTTTATTTGATTTTGTGTTTCGTCCCTTGCTTAAACGATAGTTTGTTTATTGTTACGAGTATTTTTTACTTCGATAATCATATCAGATTGGCTGAGTACCATTAATTTCATGGGGTTATGGTTTTACCCATAGTTTTTTTAAGCAGTTTTTAATAGTAAAGTTTGTAACTTTCCTTTAAATTCTTTCTTTTTTGTTGAAGGAAAATACTTTTATTAATAATAAAAGGATAGTACAATACCCAAAAAATAATTTATGATTACAAACAATCATAAAAAGCTAATAAAAGTCCTTAGAAGAAAATTACATGAAATTGACTTATGAGGAGGGGATATATGCAAATCTTCATTGGTGTATGTTTCAATAGAACTCTACATTTAACGGCTGGCTTGGTGTAATCCTTCATTTAACATTCATTATTGGTGTTTTTTACTTCTCATCAAAGAACTACATGATAGCAAATACTACTTTACACACGATCCAGATATGAACATATTTAATAAGAAATAACTACTATAGATTTAGATCTAGATGAACTAAAATAATAAAAATATAAGCAAACACTACAAATCACCATATATCTAGATCTGGAGATATCAAAACTACCGTATATCTAGAACTAAGAAGAACACTATCTCCTTACATAGGAAGATTATTTAATAATACTACTAAAAACAAAAAAATAAGACTATAAAAAACACATACTGGAGAGCGACGACAAGATTTTAAATTAAAATAAGTATCTATTAATTTAATTCAATTAAATTATTGATATCTATATTAATTTAATTAATTTAAAATATAGTTATTTTTAATTTTTGATTTTTTAAAACTAATTAAAAATATATTTTTTAAAAATAACCTTTTAAAAAAAAACTCTAACTATATATATAATTAAATACTAAATATTTAATAAAATTAATTAATATTTAAAACAATTACATTAAGAGTTATCTAAAATTAAAATAAGTATATACAATAATTAATTATGTAGTTAAAATAACCATAAATATAATAAACACACATATATCATAATCATAAATTATGACTTTTTGAAAAAAATTACAAAACTAATTTTTAACATTACAAATTATCAAAAAAATAAAAAAAATAAAAACAAAAACAAAAATCAAAACTAACCGGACTGATTAGGGTGACTAGTGGCAGTTGATAAGGTTGGATGGCGACAGTGTGTAATAACCCAGTTTTTAGATGGGCAAAATGGTCATTTGACCTTATTAAAAAAATAGATCATATATATATATATATATATATATACACATATATGCATTTCTCTCTCTCCCTTGTCCTCTCCTCTTCTTGATTTCTCTCTCGTCCCTTGTCTTCAGCCGAACCAGACAGAAGAGCCACTGCCACTGCCTCGCCCACTGTCTGGCCAGCCCAGCCACCGGCAAGACCTCCTTGTGGTGCTAGTAGCCCCACTGGTCCCTAGTCGTTGCTGAGCTCTCTAACGCCGGAAAACTGTATTTTGGCTGCAGAGGAGAGAGTTTTGAATATTCGGCGATGATTCCGGTCATTTCAGATTATGTTCTTAGGCTCGTTGGATTCGTATCGTTGAGAGGAACCTCAAGGTATATATCTCATGATCCCATTTGCTTGGATTAAAAGTTACCATTTTTGTCTATTTTTGTGCTTGAGTTTGACTTTTGATCTGACCGTTAGATTTTATTTTTGATATCATTTTTGGAATGTACTCAGAAAATTGTAAAGTTTGATATATATATATATATATATATATATATATTGACTATGTTTGGTGACCAGCACAAAAAAAGATATCTAACGGCTTAGATTTTATCTCGTTTTGTATGCCACTAATCCGATGTCAGTCTGAATCCGAATTGGTTAAGTTATATGTCTAACTTAGCTATTTTGAGTATTAGTAATTCAACAAAGAGGTCCGCTTATTGATTTGAAGCTTTGTTGAGGAGTGGGTTTTTCCTAAGTGAGCGATTAAGGGTATAGAATTAGTTCCTGACCCTCCGAGCGATCGTCCAGTAATACTTTGAGGATCCAATATTGTAGTATCGTTATTCTAGTGAGTAGAGATTCAATTACCTCTATTTTACATCGTTTTCGATTAAAACTTAATTTCTGCAACACGCAATGGCAAATGTGTTTTTTGAATTATTTTGGGTTATATGTAATCGAATTAAATTGTATTATATATATTGGATTGTTCTGGGTCTTTTCTTAGTACAACTTATTTTTGAATATGTTAATATAAGGCCGTTATATTTTTCTATTTTCTATAAAAATTTAATTAACCATTTTATTAAAAACCGGAGCATCATTTGAGCTTAAATTATAGCATGACTATTTTTACACATCAGTTCAGAATACACGTGTCATAGGATCACATATGAGTACTAGGTTAGTACCATGAGAATTTTTATAGTGTGGCGCTATAACCCTACCGATGGTACAGAGTCCGTAAATCTGCGTGGAGTTTTTCTTCTGATTACCTCCCCATTTAGTAGGTATAGGTAATACGGTTATCTCTCTAGATTTGGTAGGTGACACACGAGTATCCCCTCTGGTTATGGGCTAGGTATCAGGCAAGCTGTATGGTACATGTACTGCCAATATCCTGGTTTCTATTGATGAGAGGTAGTGAACTCATAGGTATGAGTAGATTTGTGTCATGTATTTGTGGATTGATTGGTTTTTATATATCATACCTTCTATATATCTATATATATGAATGTGCATACAGATTATCAGTTTTGGATATTTTTATGTATGTATGCTAAGATAGTTTTGCAAAAGTGTTTTGGATTAAACTAATCATACATGAGTTTTCCATTACTAAGAAGGTTTTTAAATGAGATAACAATTTCTCTACTAATCTCTTGAGGTCACCGCACCTATTTTCCTTCATTTTAAGTGGTTAATTCGAGTTAGTTATCTCGTTGGCTAAGAAAGTCGCTTGGTTTACGCTCGTGGTCCTATTCCTCTTTTGTTGGTACCTTTTTTCTTATCTTATTCTTTCTTTATGTCTAACTATTTAGCTAAGTTCATTGATTTTACTTAGTAAATGTATGAGAATATATTTAATATTACTTGAGATTTTTGTATATAAATGGGATTTTATGATTTCTAAAGAGCATACTTTCAAAGTTTTAAGTACTTGGAATTTTGATTAACTTTGTAAATCAATTTTTGGACTTTCCAACTCAAGATTTACGAACTTTATTTAATCAACATTAAATTTTTATTAAACCAAATTTTTGTACAACTTAACTATATTTTATTGAATTTTAATTAGCATATCTTTCTTAATAAATTAAACCTAAATATGAGCTCTCTTTTTATATGGGATTTTTAATGGTTTGAGGACTAACATGCAAATCTAAGTACTTAGTTTCCTTCGAATTTTGTAAAATTCTTTATTTATTTTTATTTACACTTAAAATTACAAAAAGCCATGGTCTTGGATTTTAGGTCGTGACATGGTGGTTGTTGGCAATGGTGATGGATAGACCCCAAAAAAAAAAAAAAGAAACAAAAACTAAAAAAAATGTCAAGAGAAAGAAAGTGAGATTGATAACAAGATAGAAAATATATCTTATAGAGAGATGAAAATGAATTTATAGTGAGAAGGAGATGTAGTACTAGTGAAAGGGAGGTTGAGATTTTGAGAGAGGAAAATTAGAGAGAGAGAATGATTATAAAGAAAGAAAGAGAATATGAGATAGAAAAGAGGAAGAAGAAGTGGTTTTTGGGTTGAATAAAATGCAAATCTAAAGTGCCTTACAAACCCAATGTCTTTGCTTTAAATAAAATACTCCGTTTTATTTAAGTTTACAAAATTTATAGCGGTCATTTTGCTTGCCTAAAATTTCACGAAAAGCATCAACTAATCGCCGTTTTAGGGGTTAAGAATTAATTTAAAATATTACTTTCATTAATTATTCACAATTAATTTAACAATTAATTTTTTTTTATAAAAAATATAAAGTCTAAAGTTGCAACAATAATCACCCCTTTAGGTTAGATATTTTTATTTTGGTGCTCATTTAATTTTTTTTTTTTATAGAAAATAGTGGTGCCAATAAATAGTAAAAACCTAAAGCAGTGACCAAAGTTGCTATTTTAAGTTTTTCAGTTTAAAATGTCGACAATAATTAATCCTTTAGAGTAAATATTTTCACCCTTAATTCTATTAGTGCCAATAAATAATGAAAATTTTAAACCAAAAAAAATCTAAAGTACGAATAAAAGTCATTGCTTTAAATTGAAAAATCTTAAACCTAGGCAAAAGAGGCTGTTTTAGGTTTTTTAGTTTAAAGCGGCGACAATAATAACCTCTTTAGAGTAAATATTTTCACCGCTTATTCTCTTGGCGCTATTTCATTTTTTTTTAAATAGTGATGCCAACTAATAATGAAAATTTTAAATAGAAAAACCTAAGACAGTGACAAAAGTCACTACTTTTAAACTGAAAAACTTAAAACAGGGATAAAATCACTTCATTAAACTGAAAAGTCTAAAGCAGGGACAAAAAATCATTGTTTTAAATTAAAATACCTTAAAGCAAAGATAAATCTTGTCGCTTTTGGATTTTTCGAATACTTTGTAATACACAACAACGTCTTCTGATTGTTGCTTATATATGTGCTCCTAAAGCGGTGACAAACTGTCGCCAATATAAATGTCGTCACTCTATTGTATTTTTGTCGTAGTCTCCTTTAGGGGTGAGGGTGGTAGTGGCGGAGACTTGTAATGGGAAGGCTCGTTTGGAGGAGACGAACTGGTGGAGGGTGGTAGGGCTTCTTTGGTGATGGTGGAGGAAGAGACTTGTAGTGGTATGGCTCCTTAGGTGGAGAGGGTACAAGAGGAGGGTGGTAGGGTTTCATTGGTGGTGGTGGTGGTAGAGACTTATAGTGGTAGTGATCCTTAGGGGAAGATGGCACTGGCGGGTGGCAGTAGGGCTTCTTTCGTGGTGGTGATGAGAGAACTGAAGGAGAGTAGTAAGGCTTCTTGGGTGGTGGTGGGGGAGACTTGTTGTAATAAGGCTTCTTGAGTGGAAACTAAACTTAAGGAGATGTGGTGGTGACTTATAGTGGTAAGGCTCCTAAGGCAGTGGTGGTGAGTGCACCGGAGGAGGTGGTGGAGGGGACTTGTAATGGTAGGGAGGAGGGGGAGATGAATATGCGTAGTTTGCAGTGGTTTCTGATGGGAAGCTTAGAAGGAGACTATTACTACCAAGAGAGTACTAAATAAGAGGGCTTTTTGTGACCCCATTTTCCCCCATCTTAATAGAGAATGGGGTTTTGGTACTGCCTATTGGGCAAGGATCCCACTCTTCTTTTGTCTTTTCCATTAACACTAGTTAGTCATGGTAAAAAAAACTTTGACATCAATCACCCATCTTTATAAGATTATAATGAACTTATAATAATACATACGGGCCGGGAATTTGTTTATATAAATTGACTGATTCATATATATCAATGCTCCGGACCATTATTTTTCGGAGAAAGCTTGACTTTGGTTTTGTCTTTTTGTGTTTTGATTCTTGTTTCATGTGGACGTTAGCTAGTATCAGGCAGAAAAACTGATGAGAAAAATAATATTAATGTATATGCAATAAATTCCCATGAAACTTCCTTGAAGTTCAATAATTTAAA
>JXTB01000019.1:1433532-1448051 GCA_002914805.1 Parasponia andersonii | reverse complement strand
TCTTCATTCACTTTAATCTCTTTGACTCTTCTCACGTATATTAGTTACAAAAGTTTTCTAATTTATTTATTTCTGTCCTTCCTGGAAGATAAGTTGTCGAATCCATTAAATTAAGTTGATACTTCTTTACCAAACATCATTAAAAGAATAAAAGGAGCTTATTGTGAAGTTAAGTATTTATACGTAAATAAAAATCATGTTATGTCAAATATATTTATTAATTAGAAAATTCTTCCCCAAATCCTAGGTCAAGATCGACAGCTCAGCTTTCATAAGTAGGTCTCTGCCCGTTATTTTGGTTAGATGCATTCATTATTAGTTGCTACGACTTAACATCGAACATTATAGTATACTCAACGGAAATCATGAGTTTATATATATAAATCCATTGGATTGGGATTTATAGGGCTAATTCTAATAAATATTTTGATATTTACTTATCAGTACTAAAAAACAATTATGACTTCATAAAATTTTTAAAAAAATTTACTTCACGACACTAATGAGAAATCACATTTAGTAGTACATTTCTTGTATATCCAACTATGTACTCGGTACAATTTTATATATACTGCTTGTTTTGTTATTAACTATTTTCCCTATTAAAATCTACAATTTTTTATAATTAAATCTATATTTTAAATGAGATGATATTTGAATAGAATTTTTTATTTTTGCTCAATAGATGGATATTTTAATTTGAGCCATTAAATTTTTATCTAATGGTTAAAGTAGTATTATTAATTTTATAAAAAAATAAATGTAATTAATACCTATATAAATATAGAAAGTTATTCACGACAAAAAAAAATACTGGTAACTTGTGGGTAACCTATGAGTTAGATAGATTTTTTTTTTCATTCCCTTTTTTATTGTTTTTTTTTTTTTTTCATTCCTATTCTATTCTTTTTTGTTTTCATTTCCATTTCATTCTTGTCTTTTGATTCTTATTCTTTATTATATACAAATTTATTTTTCTTTCTTTTTTAAAATTTTATTCCTACACATATTCTCTTTTTTTTTTTTTTTTTCAGATTGACTAATTTAACTAACGTTTTTTAATGTATAACTAGCTGATTATGTAATCAACAAAATTCTTGTTTTGTGTGACTTCACATGTAATGATAATAAAAACAAAAATAATAAATAAATAAATAAATCAATAACAATAAATTTGATTTCTCTCTAACTATGTATATATTCTTAAAAAAAACAAACTGTGTGTATATTCTCCAAAAAAAAAAAAAACACCTAATGGGATGATTGTAGGTCAAATTGACTTACTAATGCAAGTTATTGTCAACTTGATCAAAGTACCTATTCACAGAGAAAAAAACAAAAATATCCATTGAACTATGACCCTTTTAAATATTTTTTTATATTTATGAATTAATAAATAAAATGGTAGAAAACGAACTTTATTGTCGTTAACCGGAAATCATTATTGAATAGTATTTTTTATTCTCTTGATACATATATGTATGTACGAAATATATTTTCATATATATGAATTCCATTATTTAAATGCATTATCTTTGAAGCACTTAATTTACAAAACATATGTATATATTTTTATAAAATATAATTAGATATACCAATAACATAGAAAGATATATTATGATTGAAAAAAATATCTACCGAAATTCAAAACTGCAATGTGATACATTTGAATGTGTATTAAGTAAACATGTTGCTATTGTCACAATCTAAAACCTGGGCTAGTGGTAAAAAGAGAATTTTACAAAGATGAGAAATTTCTTAATTTATTTGAAAAGTATCTAAAAAATTTTAGTTTTATAAAACGGTCTATTTAAATAAAATATTTAGAATTTCATCCTGTGAACCTCTCTCACAGTTTGTATACACCATTAAGCATATATCGAATAAATTCCGAAAAATGAAAATCAAATATAAGTCCAAGCATCATCATCATCCACGTCAAAATCAAACACCAGAATGACATACATAGGTTTACAACAATGTAAAATCTAATAGTCTTAGTTGAATGCTTAAAAAAAAACCCATATAGTCCAAACACTACAACAATACGCTTCAAGTATTACTAAGATAATGAACAACAATCAAGATGACATCTTCCTCCTATTGATTACCAAAATCACACTGGACACCACCTGAAGAAGGGAGAAAGGGAGTGAACATACAATGCTCAGTAGGTAAAATAGTTACATCTGAAAACATTTTAATGGTGGAAAGTCCCTGCATGGTTAGTTTAAATCCAATATATACATATATAATGATCCAAAACTGCAAATCCATATGTATATGTATAAATAAATCAGTATAATAAAAACCATTCAATTTAGATGCACATAACACAAATCAACCTATACTCATGAGCTCACATCCTCTTATCTATAGAAACACGGGATGATGGCATTAAGTATACCTAACAGCCTACCTGACACATAAGCTAATACTCGGAAGGGACACCCATCTGTCGCTTACTAAATCTGGAGGGGCAACTGAATTGCCTATGCTTGCCAAATGGGTTTACGATTTCTATAATAAACCCCGCATGAGTTTACGGACTCTATACTGATGGTGGGGCACGCAACGCCACACTGTAAACCCACGATACTAACATGGTGCTCATGTATGATCCTATGACACGTGTAATACATAATTAAAGTATGAAAATAATGATGCAATAAGTTTACTAGGTTTCATAGAAAAACGAACAACATAACGACTCTATTTTTTATATACCAAAAAATAAGTTACACTTAAAAAATTCCCAGAGTAATACAATATATATTATACAATCATATTCTACCACATCAAATAACTCAAAAATCACGTTTGTTCTTATATGTTGCAGAAAGTAAGTTTTATTCAAAAACGATATAAAATGAAGGTAACTACCTCACAAGAATAATGATATCACGCTAATGAATCTTTCAGGTATTGTTGACGATCGCCTCGGAGGGCCGGGAACATATTCCAAGCCCTCAATCGTTCCCTTGTTAAAAACCAACTTCTCAACGGAACTTCAAATCCTTAAACAAATTTCATTATTGAATTCCTAAGGCCCAAAATAGTTAGGTTAAATATATAATTTGTCTAATTTGGATACGAGCCCACACTGGACCAGTGACATGCAAATTGAGGCAAATCTTAGCTGTCCGATTTCGATTTTCTTACCGGTCACCATATATATATATATATATATATTAAATTTCCCTATTTTCTAAGTATAATCCAAAAATAACAACAAAAACATGATTCAACAATCGAATTAAAAAGTCATACTTAAGCTCAAAATATCCAAATATGACAACTTTTGATTCAGACAGTATGGGGTTAAGATATATATACCTTGACGATTCTTACGATGAGACAATCCAACGAGCCCAGATAGAAGTCAAACAGTGGCCAATGACCAAAAACATCCGCGGCTTCTCAAGCTCTTCGCCGGTATTTGGTGGTTTTAGCGGCTACGGGAACTAGACAGTAGGTTGCTGGCAGCGCGGCGAAGCTTCGCCGGGGGTCCTGGTGGCCTGACGATGATCGATGGTTGGTGCCTAGGCTTTTGCTCCTTCGGTGGCTTTGTCGGAAGGGAAACAGAGAAAGAATGAGGGAGGAAGAAAGAGAAAGGGGGGAAGAAGAAGTTAAACCCCCGTGCGTTTGCATAGGACTATGCAATTTTCTCAAAATTGTAAAATAATCCCATAACTTTCAAATGTTGTCATTTTCATTCTCTACAGAAATTGTAATTTAGTTCCTGTACTTTAAAATTTTTACAACTTAATCCCTCCAATTAAATAATCGGAAAATCATAAAAATGGTCAAAATACTCCTTAAAAATCTGGGGTTTTACGGTTATACCAAGATAACAAAAGTAATTGTTATACAATAAAAAATGGCAAAAAATGAAACTAAAACCTCCTAATTAACAATTGGGCATTAACCTATAAAAAATAGTCTTTTTTTTTTTTTTTTTGCTGGCAATAAAAAAGAATGGTCATTAACTTATACATTAGTAAATGGAGTCATTCACTAATGTCAATTTTTTTTTAAAAAAAGAAACAGACATCATAAATTCTCAATAAAACTATCCAACTCAGTAAAAGCATATAAGTTAGCTACCATGATAAAGGATTAATAACATTCAATATTTTAAATAAATTAAATATAATATAATTTTTTGTACAATTATCAAGCTAATTATAGTCTTTGGATTACAACCAAATGGTCTAACTCATACCTCACTGATAGATAAATATTATGATACCCATTGAAGAAGAAGCGAGTATAAATATTTTTTTCCCATTAATATAGAAATTAATATTGACATTTAGATTTCAATCTAATAATTACAAAATTTATAACTGAATACATTATAAAAAATATAGTGTGAATTAAATGAGTATTTATTTTCTTAACATTTACATTAAAATGGAAAAAAAAGGAAAAAAAAAATCCCCATTTGTATTAGGCTACTAGCTCCCTCTATATATATATATATATATATATATATATATACGTATTTTCAAACCAAGGAATTTATCAATTCATATCCTCAGCAGTAGCTGAAGCAATAAATAAAGGTCAATATAAAATCTTGAATATATCTTTAATGCAAGAAAATGCGAAACTAGCTATGTATCGGCCACTTTATTCCTAAGGTGGAGAATTAAGAGACAAGTACCATAATTAGACGACAATAACAAAGATCTAACATTAATTAGGAGACTCCGCACTAGAAGAACATCGGGAGCATCGGATTGCAACCTCAACCTGCCTCTTAGCAAGATTAATATAGGATATGGTAGAGCATTATAAGAAACACGCCAATGGAAGATATGAATCATGGGGAGAATCCTTAATTTCCAAAAGGGCTTCTACCACCGAAAGAGAGGAAGAGCTGGAACCCAAGCTATGGATCCTCTTATTCAGAAGCAACTTATACCCACTTTTTAAAGTGAACGCTCACTAAAAAATCTGTTATTGTAAGTGTTACCAAATGATTAATTAATGAATTAATTATACTGTAATATGAATTGTAAATATTGTAACAACGAGTGCATATATTTCAACTGATAAAAATGTAAATAATAGAGACAGAGATGATTTTAACATGGTTCGGTCATCACCTATTTTATAGGGCTATACACAAAGATTAAAGAAATTAATAAGGCATTGAAGAATACAAACATTAATTGATTTAAACAATAGAAGACTTGTCTTTTTAATTGCCATAATATACTGAATTCACTCCATCAATTTTGTTTAAGGAACTTCCTTAACTTTGTGAATATTTTGCTCAAGAACTCACTTCATAGCTCAAATTGATCTTCTCTCAAAGATTTCATGTTCTTCCTGCCGATGAATGCTTGCACTCTAATGATGCTTAGAAAATTCATATGTTCCCAATGACTAGAAAGGCTAGAAAAATAATATAAGCCTCACAAACGTAAATCTCTCTTTTTATAATATGAGAAATACAATTCTCATTGAGTGAAAAACTCCTTGGAACGGTTGGGCTTTATAATAGTCGAAATTCCAATCAACATTGATAGAAATCTACAATAAAAACTTATTATAAATGATTTAAGAAATATTTTAGGAATTTTTCCAAAAACTGTCCTTTCTTACAATCGAGATCCTATGTTGTGATAGAAATGTGTACTGGGTCAACACACAGATTGAACATGATTTGGACATCTTGAAATCTTTATTTAAACCTGTATTTAAATGATCAAATAATCAGACCTAACTCAAGAATGTTAAAGGAAAATGTCCGTGTCTTAAATGCATGAATTACTCACAAAATTTGGAACTTTCCTCAAAAGTCTGATCCTATTGCAATGTAATCAAGAATTTTAGATTTAACCTGTATTTAAATTGTCAAATAATCGGACCTAACTCAAGAATGTTAGAGGAAAAGTTCCGTGCATTAATCGTATGAATTACTCACAAAATTTAGAACTACCCTAAAAAGTCTAATCTTGTTGCAGCAGAATCAAGAATTTCATATTTACAATAAATCTGAATATAGAAGGAAAACAATCAATAACAAAGATAAGCAATCCTCTGTATCCTATTTTTAATACAAAAAATCTGCTCAGAGAATTTTTGATTAGAAAATCCTTCATTAATTCTTGAAGATAACAAAAAGTATCAACTACATATGAAAAATATAAAAGGGAATAAAGAAATTGATTTTTTATTTACAGCATTTGGCTATAAATAAATCTCCCTCTTTATATGAACGTTCATATTTAAGATCACAAAATATAAATATGGAAATAATCATATAAAATTTTTTTCCAAATTAAGTACAAAAATATTTGAATTGACAATATTACTGAAAACATTTTCTATGTCATTTATAAAGCGATGTAGTGGAAAAACCACGTCACTTTATAAGCAACATAGAAATAGATGTTCTGGTAGTCCCACGTCACACTATGTCACTTTTGCTGGCCTACCACGTCGCTTTTAGAAAATGACATGGTAGACCAAAATATCTGACAAATTATCAATTTTTAGGGTCCAACCACGTCACTTTTTGGGAGATACATTACTCTCCTAGATAGCGACGTGGTATATACTATGTACTATGTCCCTTTTCTAAAAAGCAACGTGGAAGGGGTTGTCTTCCTCACTATGTGCTCGGTTGGTGTAGGTCACGGCGTTATGGATAATGTTCTCCAAGAAGATCTTAAGCACTCCATTGTCTCTTTGTAGATCTGATTATTGATACGCTTCACACTACCTCTACGAGCCAAACATCGAATCACTAACTTCATGATCCCTTGTCAAAACTCTTACGACATCGTGATGTTGTCGCAGTATACCTTACGATGTTGCTTTCCTTTCCACACCTTAACATTATTGATGATGATCTGAAACCTCATGAATCTACATCCAAAAAACAAAAAAAAAAATGGACCAAAAGATTAAAACAAACTGTTATAGAAATTTTCAAAGGTCCAAAAATAGAAGAAACTAGAAAAAGAGAGAGAAATACCTGAAATTCGAAATGGATAGAATTTGAATGAGAGAGTACTAAAATTTTTTGGATTGTTCTAATTGGGGTTGAGGAATGATTTAGTAGAGTTAATGGTTTTGAAGAGATGGTCATGATAGATTATTTTTTTGGGGTGCAAGTTGATGACGTGGTTAGTATAAAACCATTATCACGTCGCTTTAAAGCGACGTACATTAAATAAGGTAATATACTATGTCTCTTCTTGCAGAAGTGACGCGGTACATGGTCTAACCACATCGCTCGTTATATAAGTGACATGCTAGGACCTGTAATCACATCACTTTTAAATAATATGACGTAGGAGTTCAACCACACCACTTTCTTTAGAAAATGACATAGTTCAAGTGGTGTCGCTGTTGGTATCTTTTTTAGTGAAATGATAGATAAATTTCCATGTGATACTAATTTCATGGACCTTATGGAGATAGTCATCTTTCCACTAAACTAGAGGGATGGAGCGGACAAGATCTAGCTCCATATGTACATATATACACACATTTTTACGTAGAAAAATGTTGCAAATTAAATACGTAAAATGGGTGCTCTGGTTATTCCTCTTCCCTGTTTCTATGAGCTAAAAGTGCTTGAAATTCATTCGAAACTTGGAAGCAAGGTGTGTTAGAACAAGATTAAATCTCTGGACCTTTTTTCTAGGTTCTGACTCATTTCAGTTTACGCAAAACCGGGCATATATCTTTGAAAAGAATTGATCAATCGAGTACTATCCAGAACCTGTTCGACGAAATGTCTAATAGAAAAAAAGAAAAAATGTCCTGAACTTGTTCAGCGAAATGCCAGTGTGGAATTTCAGGCTCAGTCTCTTAGGCATGGTATACTGCAACTTGTGATAGAAGAATTAACTGATCCAGGAGGTTGCTTAGGAGCTGTCGTACGGAGATATATGCATTGCATTGTGGCGTTGCTTTGTTTTTTGTCGTTCGATATTCTGTGTGTCTTGTCGTTTAATTTCCAAAAACAGTGTCGTTTATTTCGTTTGGCTTTTTCAAGTTGTCTATTAGTGCTTTTTTTTTGAAATGCTATTGGTGCTTTTTTAGTCGTGTATTAGAACAGAAAGGGAAATACGTAAGTGAGAATTCTGGGGTGCGAGGGCGGCGTTTCTAATTTAGAAAATTATGCACCGAGATTTAATAATCAATTAGAGACTTTAGTCTCGTCCTTTCTCCTTAGAGAAGCTTCTCAGTATATTTCCACATCAAGAACTCTGTTCCATACTGTATCTTCGTATAGAAAGTGCAAGTTAAAATGCCTTGTGACTGATACTGCATCTGGTTCTGGTAGTCTACTCATGAGTTTACTAATTTTCTTTGTAGGTTCTTAAGAGCTGTCCTTTTAAAATCTACATCAATAAATAGAAAGAAAAGCAAAGGAAGATTGTAATTTGCTAGTTTATCATGTTTTATGACTTTTCTCTTCTCTAGTTAAGTGTTTTGTCAGGTTTGCTTGGTTGTTGGAATATTTACGAATGAAGACTTTGGCTATTTGCCGTGGCAGACCATTCGACCTAAATGAAGACTTTAGAATATTAACTTGATGGACTTCAATTTCTTTATAAAACCTTGCATGAACTCTTGAATGTTGATAAGCCTTGAACCCGTTCGTCCACAAAGCAAACAGTCCAACTAATTATGGCTACAATGCTTTTGTTCTTTCTTCTAATTACTGAGTTTTCTATCTCCACCGCTCAACAAAAGAATAACCAAATCATTTTAGGCTCTTCTCTCTCGCCAAACACCAGTAACTCGTTTTGGTTATCAAATTCTGGCCAGTTTGCATTTGGGTTCTATAAACAAGACAGAGGTTTTGCAATAGGAATCTGGTTTGAGAAAATTGAGGGGAAAACCGTGGTATGGACAGCAAACCGAGATGCGCAGCCGCTGCCAGGCGATGTAACACTGCTTTTGAATGGTGATGGTAGGCTTGTTTTGAAAAGTAAACAAGGTCTACAAATTCCCATCGTTAACTCTCAGCCTGCTGCCTCTGCTTCAATGCTCGACTCGGGCACTTTTGTCCTCTACAGCTCAGATTCCAAGATCATATGGCAGAGCTTTGAGCATCCAACAGACACCATTTTATCAGAACAGTATTTGGCAGCCGGAAAAGAGCTCATCTCTGGCGCCTCCGAGACAAATCATTCCAGTGGAAGATTTCGGCTCATTATGCAGACTGATGGGAATTTGGTCCAACACCCGAGAATCAGCAATCTGTTACCCTATCATGGTTACTGGAACACACAAACTAACATGATAGGAGAACAGACCGTAGCTCTGAAACTTGATCCTGATGGCCATCTATACCTGCTCAATTCTACAGGCTCCAATATTATAAAGGATATCTATGTTGCAGGTTGGAAGCACCTTAGTGAGAATGTTACGTATCGTCTAACAATTGATGTAGATGGAATATTACGTTTGTATTCTCACAGTTTGGCTCAGAATAGCAGCTGGAATATCGAGTGGAGTGCGACTAACAATAACTGTGCTCCTACTGGATTGTGCGGCTTGAACGCATATTGTGTTCTTAAAGATGAAGAAGCCAACTGTTCATGCCTGCCTGGTTTTGATTTCATTGATCAACGCCAAAAAAGTTTAGGCTGTCGAAAGAAGTCAAGCATAGATTATTGCAGAATTGACAACAAAACCACAATTTCCCTTGTGGAATTTGATGGAGTTGCGTGGGAAAACAACTCATATTCTATTGTTACACTGAACAAGATTGCTTGTAAAGAAGACTGCTTGAAAGATTGTAAATGTGAAATTGCTCTGTTTAAGGACCAGCAATGCAATAAGCTAATGTTTCCACTGCGATACTCAAAAGCAGAAACGGGAGGCTTTGCGACGACCATAGTCAAAGTCGTAAATGAGACCAGCGGAACCACCCCGTCTGCCAAAGAAATCGAGAAAGGCCAGCGAACTGATATCTTAATTAGTGGTCTTGTGTGTATTATATTTGGTTTCATTATGCTCTTGCTTTCTGTGTTTCTTTCCTGCAGAAGTCATTTCACCTCTAATAAAATGGTTCGCTTTGAATCTGATCGAGCGATATTGATGGTTGATGAAGTACAGAGCTTGCGATCGTTTACTTTCAGTGAGCTAGAAATTGCAACCAATGG
The DNA here is from genome assembly GCA_002914805.1 of Parasponia andersonii. Lineage (NCBI taxonomy): Eukaryota > Viridiplantae > Streptophyta > Magnoliopsida > Rosales > Cannabaceae > Trema > Trema andersonii. The sequence continues at coordinate 1,437,906 of JXTB01000019.1, read as the reverse complement.
CTTCGTAGAACAATTGGGTAGGGGTTCTTTTGGGACGGTCTTTAAAGGAACCCTGGGGTTCCCAAATGGGCAGAGAGCCATTGCCGTGAAAAGACTAGAGAAAGTTGCAGCAGAAGGAGAAGTCGAATTTCGAAACGAAATGAGATCCATTGGAAGAATCCACCACAGAAACCTACTTCATTTACTTGGTTATTGCCATGAAGGATCAAACAGGCTTCTAGTATATGACTACATGAGCAATGGGTCACTAGCAAACTTTCTCTTCAAATCTGAGATAAAGCCAAACTGGGAAGAAAGAGTCCAGATAGCTCTTGGTATTGCTAGAGGCATCCTATATCTCCACGAAGAATGCGAGAATAAGATCATTCATTGCGACATAAATCCCAACAACATACTAATCGATGAAAACCATTCTGCAAAAATTGCAGATTTTGGATTGGCAAAGCTACTGATGCCAGATCAAACAAGGACGATCACTGGGATAAGAGGAACGAGAGGATTTGTCGCCCCGGAGTGGCACAAGGACCTCCCTATAACAGCAAAAGCCGATGTCTACAGCTTTGGAATTGTCCTCTTGGTGATCATATGCTGTCGGCAGAGTGTTGATGCAAACGCTCCGGAGAAACAAGTCATTTTGGTTGACTGGGTTGATGAGTGTTTCAGGACTAATAAAGTGAGAGACCTAGTGCAAGATGAAGTCGCAGACGAGCATGAGTTCCTTAAAATGGTGAAGATTGGGCTTTGGTGTATCCAAGAAGACCCAACAATCCGGCCACCAATGAAGAAGATAGTGGCCATATTTGAAGGGACTCTAGAAATTCCAGTTCCTCCAAGCCTAACTTCTTGCAGTGCCTCCTCTTATTTTCTGGATAGCTAGATATTTGTTTGTTTTTTATTTGTAATTTGATCTTGTTTTCTTTTGTTTTTTGAACTTTTTAGAGGATCAATAATCAAATCTCGGAAAATATCCTTTAAAAATAAATTTTGGACACAGATTTTTCAAATTTTGTTTTGAAAATTTTTTAACCTTAGATTAATTTAATAAAGGTGGGGAAGTAGGGAGTAATGGTCTTAAAAGATCTTGTTTATTTCTTTATCTCTCTCAGCTAAGTATCCATTTAATCTTTATGCCGAGTGGCAAGTACTTTGATATATAACCCATCATTAAAAAAAAAAAAAATTATTATTGGGTGTAACACTTAAGAGAAATGCAAGTCACAAAGTTTTATGCAGCAATATATAATTATGTTATAGTGCCACCATTCCAGTGATCCAAGTAGAGGTGATTGGAATCTTTGCAAAGAGATTTTAGGTTCAAATTCCATCATATTTAGTTGGGTAATTATGATGTAATAAATGGAGTCCGTTGGGTTGTACAGGGATGCCATTCTTTCCCACTTACAATTTCTTCTAACCAGGGAAAAAAAAATAGAAAGGAGAAGTAGAAATTAAAGATGGTAAGAGTGAAGAGAGATATTGCTGTGAATATTTTCTGATAGCTTTCTATTGATTGTCATGGTGTTTAAATACAAAATACAGCCAAAAATATAGCCTAGAAAATCTATGATTATCATGGTATTTAAATACAAAATACAGCCAAAAATATAGCCTAGAAAATCTACTCTATTACAATAATTAAAACTAACTTAGATTAATTCAAAGTACCAGAAATCTAGGAACAACAAAGTGACTAGCATAAGAATAAGAATTTTGTTATGTATTGTTATCATGCCCCCGCAAGATGGACGGTGCTGAGGTGAGTCCAATCTTGTTTGTAACGGTGGTGAATTGTTGACGAGATAGCGGCTTGGTGAGTATATCGGCAAGCTGATCGGAAGCTGAGACATGGGAGACTCTGAGTAGACCATTTTGAACTTGTTCACGTATGAAATGATAGTCCAAGGCAACATGCTTCATACGCGAGTGAAACACTGGATTTGCACAAAGGTTTGTGGTCCCAACATTATCACAATAAATCACCGGTTGATGTGGAATAGTGATGCCAAGTTCAGTTAGGAGAGAACAAATCCATCGTAGTTCCGCAGCCGTTGCAGCGACTGATCGATACTCAGCTTCGGTTGAAGAACGAGCAACAGTTCTCTGTTTCTTGGAGCTCCAAGAGATAGGATTATGGCCGAGATAAACAATGTAAGCACTGGTGGAAGTAAAATCATCCTTGTTGCCGGCCTAGTCGGCATCGGAGAATGCATGAAGAGCAAGAGATGACTTATGACAAAGTGTTATGCCATGATCTAAGGTGCCACAGAGATAGCGAATTAAGCGTTTGACAGCAGCCCAATGCTCAGTCGTTGGCTTATGCATGAATTGGGAGAGTTTGTTGACCGTGTAGCCAATATCTGTTCGGGTCAGTGAGAGATACTGAAGGCTTCCAATAATGGTGCGATACTCTGTAGGATCAGATAAGGTAGTACCGGCATGCAAGGTAAGAGGTAAGGTAGTACCGGCATGCAAGGTAAGAGGCAGACTCGTTGCTAGAGGTGTGGAGGCTGGTTTTGCTTTAATCATACGAGTCTTTTGAAGGAGATTAGCAATGTACTTTCGTTGACTGAGAAACAGACCATCAGCATGTGAGAGCACCTCAACACCTAGGAAGTAGTGTAAATTGCCAAGATCCTTTAGAGAGAATCGTGTAGAGAGTTGCTGTAGAAAATGATGTACAGCTTGAGTGTTGTTTCCAGTGACAATGATATCATCAACATAAACAAGAAGATAAAGAATAACTCCATGAGTGTTGAATATGAACAGAGAGGCGTCTGATACAGAGTTATGAAAGCCGGAAGTGAGAAGAAATTGGCGCAATTCATGATACCAAGCGCGTGGAGCTTGTTTGAGTCTGTAGATGGCCTTGCGAAGCTTGCAGACATGGTGAGGATTATCACGATCAATGAAGCCTGGAGGTTGAGACATAAACACATCTTCTGAAAGTGTGCCTTGAAGAAAGGCATTGTTGACATCCAACTGGCGAAGTGACCAGCCGTTGCTTATTGCTAGGCTAAGAACCAGGCGCACAGTGGTATGTTTGATTACTGGACTGAAAGTTTCCGAGTAATCAACCCCGGGCGTTGATGAAAACTTTTTGCAACTAGACGTGCTTTGTACCTGTCAATAGAACCATCAGGCAAATATTTAGTACGAAAAATCCATTTACACCCTACCAAGTTTTGGGTAGGATGAGATGGAACAAGTTCCCACGTGCCATTGCGAAGAAGAGCATCAAATTCTGCGGACATGGCTTGTCGCCATTTAGGGTCTTTCAAAGCTTGATGAACGGTAGTGGGCTCAAGGGTGGGATGGTGAAGTTCAGTATTGAGGTTAAGTTTCTGAATTGGTTTGTGGATGTTGTGTTTGGAGCAAGTAATGATGCCTTTGGGAGAGGATGGCAGTGGATTAGTGGCTGTGGATGTAGTATTAGCGGGAGTAGATGTTGGGGAGGTGGGTGATAATGTGAGAACTGGGTTGGAGTCAGAGATGGATGCTGGTGGAGATGAGGAAGGATGTTCTTGAGATTGAGATGATATTGAAAGGGGGGAGGACACAGACGGAAGGGCCGGTAATATCATAGAGCACCACTCGGATGTGGTTGATGAGGTGACACGAGGGAGAGTGAGATTGGAGTTAGCAAGAGGAAAAATAGACTCAACAAAACGTACATGACGAGAGATGTACAAACGTTTGGATGAGGTATCTAGACATAGATAAGCACTTTGAGTGGACGAATAACCGACGAAGAGGCAAGGAATGGATCGAGGTTCAAGTTTATGAGAGGTGTAAGGACGAAGCCAGGGATAACAGAGGCAACCAAAACTTCTAAGTTTGTTGTAGTTAGGAACGGTGCCAAAAAGTTTAAGAAATGGAGACTCATGGTTGAGAGTGGGTGTAGGAAGGCGATTTATAAGGTATACAGTTGTGGAAAAGGCATAAAACCAATAGGAGAGAGTCATAGATGCATGAGAAAGGAGTGAAAGTCCAGTTTCAACAATATGACGATGTCGATGTTCGGAATAGCCATTATGTTCAGGGGTATGGGGAGGGGAGGGGAGGTGAGATGAGAAATACCGTTGATTGTTAAGAATGAAGAAAGAGCTTGATATTTTCCGCCATTATCAGAGTAAAGTGATTTGATTTTACAGTTGAAGAATTTTTCAACCAAGACCTTGAAGCGAAGGAAAACATCACGAGTATCAGATTTGTGTTTTAGCGGATACAACCATATGTATTTGGTGAAGTGATCAACAAAAATAATATAATACTTAAAATTGTCAATAGAATAAACCGGTGAGGTCCAAACATCCGTGAAGACAATTTCAAGAGGAGAAGAAGTGGATAAAGTAGACACAGAAAATGGTAATTTAT
>JXTB01000019.1:1418735-1432116 GCA_002914805.1 Parasponia andersonii | reverse complement strand
ATTAAAACTAACTTAGACTAATTCAAAGTACCAGAAATCTAGGAACAACAAAGCGACTAGCATAAGAATAAGGATTCTGTTATGTATTGTTATCAGAAATGACCCAAAGAAAACCAGCTTCGAAGAGAATCTTTATGATTGGTTAATTTCGTAGGTATGTCTGGCCATTTCTTTACTGATCCTACTCCTTGTTTCAGCAGCTGATCAGCAGTTGAAATTCTCTGCAAAATTTTGCAAATTTATTAGATCAAGGTTTAACCATGAATTTAAATATCGCCACATCAGTCAACAAGCTTATTTCTCAAGTATCTATAAAATGTCGTAAAATATTGATGATATTATTGTGGATGTATCAATATTTACAAATTATATATGGATAATATCATGGACATTTCAAAATATTGAAAAATATTTTTGGAAGCTTTTTTTTTTTCCAATACAAAAGGTTCTAAAAAAAATAATATAAGTCATTTTTCAATAGATAATGTTTAGAAATACACCATTAAAAACCAAAAGAAAATATCACGACCAAAAATCCAAAATTGTGATTTTTAGTAATTTTAGGAAAAAGATATTTTTAAGTATAGATTTTTCAAAAATTTGGAGAAATTGGGTACTATAAAATTTCATTGCGGTCCTTAAATTATTATAAATTCTACAATCGTTAAAATACTTATTATTTTTAATTACTTAAGAAAAATACATATTAAAATTTAAGAAAATTTCCAGCAATCTAATTTAGAAGCTCATTAAGAAATCATAAATTTTGGTAAATTGAGTTTAATTGAAAACTTTAGTCCAAAGTCCAAAATATGTTGCATAAAATTATTTGCGGTTTCAAGTACTTAATTTAACAACAAAATCATTCACATATATCCGCTTAATAAGTTTACTAGTCTTGGCTAAATAATTAAATAAAAAAAAAGTTAACAGAGTACAATAAGGAATAAGTGTAGAAAAGTAAGTACAAGCTACACAGCTTGTCTAACCACCGTAATGAATACTTAAAATAGACAAACACATGATTGTATACATTATAAATCAACCTCATCCCATCGCGGCCCTATAATATTTTTTTAGTAGAGGTATCTAATATCCTGATACTACCCAGAAGTATATTAGTAAATCTTGCAGAGGAGCCTAAATCTCTCACCTAATGCTGCAGCAACTCGCCAGCAATCTAAAATACCATAAAACAAAAAAAAAACTCAAATATGTGATCCTATGGTAGGTAAAATATGTCATACAATGTGTAATAACTATGCATCAAGAATATCAAGAAAATCATGCTTTAAAACTCGTTGGGTATTATTCTGGGATTTATTAAAAATCAGATAACATAATAACTGTATTTTCCTAAAACAAAAATTTAAAACCTATATAAAAATCATACAATCCAATCGATCTCACTAATTCACAAGTTTACTAAATATCCCATCAAATCAATTAAATCTATAAAATCGGCAATTTTTATAAATAGGTCATAATGTACATTTTAAAATAAAATAAGTATAAAACTTAGGAATTGAACCTCTACCTCAACATGATAGCTATACTAAACTAACAACGCTCAAAGAAATTCCCATTAGTCACTTTGATGTTCCGATGGTCGTTTCAATATCCTGTAAACTCACTTTGAAAAGTGACTTTTCAACAAAAGCTCAAAATAAGATACAAACATCACCATTGAATTTCTAACGCCTAAAATAATTACGTCAAATATAAATTTTTTCAAATTCAAGTCCAAGGACAAGACTCAACCTGTGACATAAAAAATGACACTATTCATGAATCTTGTGCCTCGATTTTCATGCCACTTTGAAATATATTAATATTTCATATCAAAGTTCGTCTCTTGACCTCACTGAGTATGAATTCTAAATACGAATTCAAAGTTTCAGTTTCGAGCTTCCAAATTTTAAACGAGCTTTAAATCCAAAAATAATAAAAATATTACTTTTTGAAATATTTAGAAAATTATCGCATTTTCAATTTGAAAAATCTCTCATTTCCATAGTTCGATTCAATATAAAATCTCTCTTTCAACCCATAGAATTTTCACGACCGAACTAATTAGTCCATGAAAATAATTACAAAAATATCATTTTTGAAAATATTCGTGAAAACACCAACTTTTCAAACCAGATTTTCTCACAAACCCATTGTCAATTCCACACAACGCTTCCAGCCATCCCTATGTCTTAAACCACACAATCATCTCAAAAAGTTTCACAAACACTACTTAAACTTCGCAAAATAATTACAAATATGTCATTATATTCTTACAAAACTGTCCAAGAAGTTTCACTCACTCACTGAAACTGATTCGCTGGAAACCAGTTGCTAGAATGGGTCGGCACTGGACTAGGAAGGCTTGGGCTTGCTTGGTGGGGTGGTGCTCAGTGTTGGGTGGCGGCGTAAACACTAAAATTAGCCGCGAAGTACTGCAGCTCCACGCGTAAATTCCAGTGCTAGGAGGCATGATGAGCCGCAAGGACGGGCGGCAAGCCTTCAACGGAGATTAAAGGAAGTTTTGGTTGGAGCTCTGGGTTTGGGCTGCTTCGGTGACTGGAAATTTGACGAAGAACCGAGAGGGGTAGAGAGAATGTGAGAGAGGAAATCTGGGGAAAATGGAGAGTAAGAAAGAATTGACTTTCCAAAATAGTGTCAGCCCCACTTATTATATAAATATAAATATAATATTAAAAAAAATAAGATTCAATATTTTTCCATAAAGTTCAAGTACCATATGAAGTATAAGTATAATGATAAGGAATAACAGTCAGACAAAAAGTGAATCATCAATTATAAAGTATAGGAACATTGAATCAAACATTAGTCTAACGAGGAGTATGAAATATACTAATACCACACAGAGGCACGAGACAAGAAGGTGTACAAATAGGTATAGAATTACAAGACAACTCACCAATAGGTATAAGACCTCAACACTAAATATTGGAAACGATGATCTTGGGTTAATAATTAGTCACAGAAGTAGTAACGATAATCAGGAATAGAAGTTGAAACACAGACTTCTATAACCTGAATACTAATTATTAGGCACTAAAGTAATATAGTAGATCAAATTTCAAGTATATATAATATTATCCTTAGATTATACTATATCAATAATACAATAGGATAATTCCATTTGTCTACATTTATACTAAGTCCTAAATAATCACCGAGTCTAAGACTATAACAAGATTCCTTTCCAAGCATAAGAACATACTTGAAGAGAGTTTTAAACAAAAACCAAGAATCCTTGTATAATATTACACAAGTTAAATAAGCTTAGGAGTCAAAAATAACAATAAGAATATAATGACATAAGTCATTTATCGTTCCTCGTATCGTGTGAGAAACAACTATGTACATAAGATATTCCTAGTCAAGGACAAGACTAAAATTACTATGAATGAATATCTCTAATAGCTAATAGAGGAGTACATAGCACAACGAATAATAATAGGTTAACCACCATAATCTAAGTGTATAAAATACAAGTATCTATATAACAAATATAGCACAAAGACTTTCTAAGTATTTTATCCAAGGTAATACTATATGATAATTATTCATATCATATTTAGATCCATATCATATTTAGATCTAAATTATCTAATATAGAATTATAACAATAATCCTAAATCATCGATCACCTCTGACGACTTTCTAAGTCTTTGGTACAAGGAGAAGTTATATAGAAATCGGATAATATAACGAATATATAAAAAACATATACAATAGTTATCAAGAAATTCAAAATGATTCAATAGTTCACAAATCTACCAGATAATCATCCAAAATAATTTAATTTCATATAATCCACTTTTTCTCCCTAAAATGTTACATAATGATCAATTTTAACCACAACAAATATGAAAACCAAGTAATTGAAACTTTAGCTCTCTGTGGTAGCTATGGCTAGCTACTGACGCTCGTGGTATCTCCTGTTAGTGGGTGGTTAGACGGTAAGTTGGTGTTTTGGGAATCTAGTTCACTCGCTTTAAAAAGTATCTTTTTCATTGGAGGCTCGAATTACAAAACTAGGGTCACAATCACGCCTAGAACGTCAAAATTATCTAGGACAACTATAAAGCTTGTCTAATTCAGAAATAGAGTGAAACTTGACTCCTAATATGACAAATGAGGCAAAAACCTAAGCCTATTACCTGGGATTTCGGGTTCGACTGGAAGTATAGTAAATTTATATGTCAAATTTCATATTTTGACGAGTACAATTTAAAAACAACAATGAAATTTCATTCCAATAATCAGATTGAAAAATGACTGGACAATATAAAAGCTTCAAAATGGGTCATTAATGGCAACTTCTCAACTGGGTTGAGTTAGGAGACAAGATAGGTAACTTTGGAGAGCTTGCAAAACGATGAATCCAATGAGACCAGTGAAGGCTCTCCATATATAGCTAGATGATGGCGCGTAGACACATAGAAATTTTGTAGCCAATTTCGTTCTCACCGATGTTTGTGGACATCCATGGCCTAGCTAACCCCGAACGAATGGTGATGATGGTGGCGTGACTCAACTAGAGAAGTAGAAAAATCCTAGTAGAGTTCTTAGGAATTCCTTCTTGGTGAGGATCGGAACTCCAGTTTAGTAGGAACTAGATAAAGATGGAAGACAAAGTGAGGATTTGCATCTCTCGGTCATCGTTTTGTAGAAAAGTAGATGAAATACTCTCTTTTCATAGTGAGTTTTAGAGCATATATACAATTTGAAAATAATTAAGTAAATATATATTTTCTAAAAAATAGAGCTATAAAAAGATTTATATACTCTTAATTTGAGAGAGCAGCTTAACAAACAAAAAATTCTCAATTTGAGAGAGCAGCTTAACAAAAAAAAAATGCTAGAGAAGATGTCGAGAGCACAAGACACGATGTCGATAGTGCTAAATATGGTCATGTCGAGTACTAGACGAGTTATTTAATAACTCGACCCTAAATCTAGCATAATCTGAAGACTGAACGCTTGATGCGATAAATGCTAAGGTAATTTTGTCTTCATAATAAAATTAAACCTTAAAAAGGATATATTCATAAATATATATATATATATATATATTAAAACAGGTATATAACCTAAAGTGACTTTAGAAAAAAAGTATTTTACCAATAGCTGCTTTAAAATTAGTCTTTTGAAAGGATTATATTTGAAAATTGATTTTATTGGAAAATAAGTGAGGAAAGAGAAAAGATTTCTAACTATTATAGAGTCACGATTGAGAAACTGAAAATTTGCACCAAAAAATTACACTAATACTTATCATGCTGGCATGAAAAGGATAGTATGTTGCTCCAATATTTTTCTTTGGTTATTTTATTTATCAAAATGGATTAAAAATGTCTCTAATAGGATCTTAGGAATTTTTAATTTTTAATTTTTTGAATTCATTAATTATTATATTTTTTTCCCGGAAAGAAAAAAACAAAGAAAAAAAGGAAAGGAAGGAACTCTGGATTCCCTTTTTCTAACATGGTATGGAATACAGTTGAGTTTGGATACCGTCCTGTTCAGGGACTGGTCCGTTTACATCTACTATTTGGGTTATGGTGTAACAAATGGAGCCTGTTTGGGGTGCCCAGGGGTATAATTTCTTTTCCGTTATAACTTTTTTGTCTAACCAAAACAAATTTAAGGGAAAAAAAAAAAGTAGCAATGACCCAAAAAAAACCGGCATTGAAGAGAAAATTTACGAGTGGTTCATTTCGTAGATATGTCTTAGTCATTTTGTTTCTCCTATTCGTTGTTTCTATCAACTTAGCCATTAAAATTCTCTGCAAAATTTTGACTGTCTAAAGAGCGTGCTATAATAGGAATGAATCTTTGGACCTTTAAGAAAGTACGCATTTGTTTCGGTTTAAGTGGTCAGGCAACTTCAACCAATGCCCTGAACTTGTTAAAATGCTTCAGAGAGGAGAAATTTAACCTCAGTCTCTTGTCCCGTGTGTCCTTGAGGCTTTACGTTCTACACATGGTAGTATTACCCTCTGGTATATTCCAAGGATTTGCATTTTTTTCATAGTCATGTTCTTTATATCTTTTTCTTATTTATAAATCAGAGCAAGATTATGAATTTTTAATTTGGTTTTATCAGGTCGTTAGATAGTTAGTGATGATGAATTCTTATCTTTACATTTTATTTTCAGGTTGCTGGATATTTGCTTTTATGGATGAGATATTAGTGGATGCAGTCTGCTGACTTTTCCAAGCCAACAATCATGAGCCGTGGAGGCCTGCAATATTAATTAATTAGGTCTCTCACCAATACCGGAAAAAAAAAAAAGACAAAAGGGGAGAGTGAGAGAGAATATTGACTATATTCTATATCATAACCATGCTTGCAAGTGTACTGTTATCCGGTTATTCTGTTAAATTTTCCTTTCTTAAGACCATGTTTTTCAACTCTGACGTTGCATCTCTGTTGTGCGGTCTAAAATTCTATGTCAGGTCGCATGAGTAAGATTAAGTGTAATTTCATTCGAAAGGATTGTATGCGACCTCCACCGCATAATTTGCATACGATCTCCTTTGAACAGGTTATGTGCGACTTCCACCGTAGGAGTTACCTGCGACCTCTTCCGAATATGTTATGTGCGACCTGAAAGAAAAAGAGACTAATCTCTGCTTCGTCAAACGGGAAACCTACAAAGAAAGGGAAATAAAAGTTTCTCTTTCAAGTTCAACTAGTTACCTAATTTACGTGATTACCCAATTGTACAGTTACCTATTCTCATAATTGGGAACATTGAGCTACCTTCATCTATATAAAGTGAGTTCAATGTTTCGGTGAGGGGAGGATTTTTTCAGAATAGAGGACTTTTTCTGATCTAGGAGGCTGAGAAATTCTTGAGAGTATTTTCTTCTTTTTTCTGGATAACACATTGTAATTTTGAGTTCTTGTAATTCTCCAGAAAATAGTAAAAAACAGTGGACGTAAGCTCATCTTTTTCGGGGCTGAAGCACCATAAAATCTTTGCCTCTTTATTTGCTTTGATTAATAACCCTTTTCACACAAGCCACATCTCGTAATTTTTTCTAAATTTATTGTTGACAAAGCCTCCATCAACAATTGGCGCTAGAAGAAGGGCTATTCCGGCAAAACAGTTTGTCAAATTTCACTTTTTTAGTAATGACAAACACCAGAAACACTACCAGAGTCACCAGAACTAGCCAAAACCAACTCTAAAGCACTGCTGCTACACAGGCAGACCCTGCTCAGGATCAGCCTATTATGACTATATCAGAAAACCTTGCTCAGAGACAGGATCGCATGGTGGAGACACTGGTGAACCTTCAGCAGATCACTAAACAGATCAATGATTCCCTACGATGACTTGCTGAAGGGTAGATGGTGACCCCACCACAGCACGAACGTCCCAGAGAACGTCCTGCTCAACTACCTGAGACAGGAATACAGATCCTAGAGATAAGAAGACACGACTAGCCAAGAACCCAGCAAGAGCGTCATGAAGATCTCATCTCTAAAGGAAAAGGCAAAGTCGCAAACTTACCTCCAGAATCTGATACAGAGAGTTCGAGTACTAACCGTGATCGTGGACAACCTTCTCGCAAATCCACTAGTAATCAAGATCACTTAAGCAGCGAACGAAAACGACCATCGAGAAGCGTTTTCGAAAGAATCAGCAGGGAGTCGAGACAAGATCCTGTAGACCTAAGACAATACTTGGAGTGGCGATGTAGCCATGAACGATCCGTATCGCATCATAACGACCAAAGCCAATCTCGTTGCACTATTTTGCTGGATTCCTCTCACAGATCGTAGAAGACTCTACTTGACCAACACGCCATACAACGAGACAACGATCAAAGGCCGCCCTTGCTGCCAGCAAGAGATAATGCTCTCCTTCCGAACGTCGATATTCATAATTTAAGGATCACATTAGACGCACTTGCTGGTTGGAACGATGAGCTCGCTGATGGGTATCGTCAATCGCCATGCAACGAGGAAGTTCGAGCTGCTGCCTTACCTACTGGATTCAGACTTTCCACCATAAACACTTTTGATGGGAAAAATGATCCACAGAACTATATGGATCACTTCAGCAACTTGATGGAACTCCATCGTGTCAATGATCATGTATGCTACAGATGTTTTGCTGTAACTCTCTCAGCAATAGCAAAGAAGTGATTCCGAGGACTCAAATCCGGCTCAATCTCGTCTTAGCAACAACTTCAGACGGCATTCTTGAGATAGTTCCAAGCAGCAAAAGATTTTACTGTTCCACTTGTTAGCTTGTCTACAAGACAAGGTCCAAAGGAAACTCTACGATCTTATCTTAATCGATTCACCTCAGAGTTAGCAAAGGTCAACAACCCACCTGAAGGAGGAGTTTTAACTCTCATGATGGCTTGGGTGCGACCAGAAACTAAACTCTGGGAGGAATTACTTGAACGAGAATGTAGAACTCTAGAAGATTTCTACCGAAGGGCTGCTCGGTATCTGAGGGTAGAATCTTCGCGCGAGAATCTTCAAAAGACAAAGAAAGAAGGAAGGAAAGATGCAACTAAAGATGTGATCACAACCAACAATAACGATAATAAGAAAAATAAAAGGAGTAATGAACAATTGACGGAGAATCAGCCTAGACATAAAAAGCAGGAGATTTCAAGAGCTCCCATGCGGTTCAACAATCACACTGAGTTAAACGCACCCATAGATCATATCTATACGGTCACAAACAAACAGGAGCACTATCGTCAACTGGAACCCATGAAAAAAGAGAGAGCGAGGTGTGACCCCAACAAGTTCTGCCGGTATCACAATGATATTGTACATGATACCAATAATTGTTATGCCTTGAAGTATGAAATCGAAAGATTGATTAAAGAGGGGCGACTGCGGCAGTACACCAGGCAAAACGACAAAAGGCGAGAAAAAAACCAACAGCGACCTCCAGAAATTCAACGCGAAGTCCGAACTATCTTTAGAGGATAGCATGTTGGAGGAGATTCGAAAAGGGCTCAAGATAGGTATGCACATGAAGCTCGACAACAACCATTAACTAATGTCATGCATCTTGAGCAGTAACCACGCAAGCTTCAACGAGTACCAGACATGGACATTATCTTCACAGAATAGGACGCAAGGGAAGTCCATTATCCGCATAATGATGCATTGGTCATAAAAATTAATTATGGAAGCACACAGTTGTGGCGAGTATTGGTTGATAATGGGAGTGCTGTGGACATCCTGTACTACGACGCCTTTAAGAAGATGGGTTTGAATGAGAGCGACTTGAAGCCTACCGTCACTCCACTTTATGGTTTCACTGGTGACAGCCTGATGCCTATGGGCATGATCGAATTAATGGTCAACGTTGGAACCTATCCTAGGGTTTCAACGATAATGACCCAATTTTTGGTAGTAAATTGCCCCTCCGCATTCAATGCTGTGCTGAGAAGACTGACACTGAGGGAACTTCGAGCAGTAACATCAATCTATCATCTCGCTATGAAATTCCCGACTCAACAAAGAGTAGGCGAAGTGCGAGGAAACCAGTATGATGCGCGAACTTGTTACAACAACTCTTTAAAGCTCACAGCAAAGGATGTGACACCTCGCACAATGATGGTCCAGCTACCAGGGGAGAAGCATCAGGCGAAATGTCAGTCGAAGCGTCAGGCGAAACGTCAAATTGAAACAACAAGCGAAGACCTCGACCATCGAGAAATCGATGGAGAAGTCAACTGGACCCATTGAAGTTGACAGGTCCTCCAAGATTTTAAAGATTTGAGCGAGGCTTCAAGAATCTGTGCGAGCTTCATTGGTCGTTTTTTTGAAATCGAACTTGGATGTCTTCGAGATTGATCTGAATATCATGTCACTTCCCCGTATATAGATACGGCAATCTACCTATGAGCAAGATCAAAGTAGTGCACTGATAAGGATTGAGCTCGATCTCTTAGAAGAAGGCGCGAGCAGTCTCAGCTTCAGATCGCTTCATATCAACAGTGCACTGCTCAATATTGTAACCCTAAAGTCGGATGAAGAAGATTTGAAGTTGGCAAACTTATTCTTCGGCAAGTCCTCGTTCTTCAGATACCTATTGGGAATGACCATATGTTATTATTGCCATCATTCGACCTGAGACATATAAGTTAGCTCAAACTGGCAGACAAAAGATCGAGCATACCTGGAATGTAGGACAACTTCGTCGCTTTTATCAGTTAACTTTCCTGTATATCTTCATGTTTTCGTCATTCATCAATAAAGACGCCTACTTATTCGTCATTCAACATTCGTTGATCGTCATTCGTCGATCGTCATTTGTTGTTCGTCATTCGTTGATTGTCATTCGTCGATCATCATTCGTTAATCGTCATTCGTTAATCGTCATTCGTCGTCATTAATAGGGGTGTCTCCTCATCGATCTTTCGATTTGGTTCATCTCTTAGTTTTATGGCAGTTTTCGGACACCATAAAACTCGGGGGGCAGTAGGATCAGAATATTATCTCCTAATATTATCTCCTACTTATTTCCTAAGGGACTATGCAAAACGTCCATTTAGAGGGGTCGGAATTTTAGATCTCTGAAATATTTAAAATTCCTTAAAATCCTAGGATTTTCTCCTCGCTTCATACCTTAGCATGTCGTATTACGCAATTTCCCTCCTCGAACAACAAAGTAACTAAGCAAACTGTTCATTGTTCGATGTGAAATATTGCTATATCATATTTTGCCATAGAACTTTTGAAAAACAGTATTGAGTTTGCATCACTCGTACTTGCTGTTTTCTTAAGCGACCTAACCTATCCTAATACTTAAAACTCGTTTTAAGTTAGGTGGATTCAAATCGCAAAAAGCGTATCGATCAGTCACCTAGTGATTGACTATTTAGTTAAAATTACAATGTTGTGTTTTCATTATTTTGTAGGAATATCTGACAGGAAAAAAATAATATTCATTAAAAGAATTTTGGCACCCGTACATAAGCAGAGAGGAAGGGGACCAAGCCCACATTATTCTAAAAATAAAAAAAAATATACAAGTTTTACTATGCGGAAGTGCTCGCACCGCCATCCCCAGTTTTGGCAGTATCCTCCCTCTAACTTTGGACAAGCTCGACCACGTCCTGGCCAAGGATGGAGAAGTCAAAGTCCGGATACTCGCAGAAGATGTTAAAAATGATGGTTGATGAGGCAATGTCACTAGCTTTATCCTCGACCTCTTTGACTTCAGTCGCCTTGAACTCTTCGATAGCTTTGTGAACCGTCTCTGTTGTCGCCTCCCTCAAGCGATCCGGATACTCAGAGATGGTTGTCTTGAGCTCTTTGACTTTTTTCTCGAGGTTCTCATTCTCGAGCTTCTCTTTGGCTAGGCCTTCAAGCAGCTGCTGCCTCTCCAAGTCAAAGGCTTTTTTCTCCTCCTCCCGAGCTTTCTCTGAGTTCTCGAATACTTGGGTTATCTCTTCAACTTTTTTGGCCTTCTCCAAGCANCTTTTGAAAAACAGTATTGAGTTTGCATCACTCGTACTTGCTGTTTTCTTAAGCGACCTAACCTATCCTAATACTTAAAACTCGTTTTAAGTTAGGTGGATTCAAATCGCAAAAAGCGTATCGATCAGTCACCTAGTGATTGACTATTTAGTTAAAATTACAATGTTGTGTTTTCATTATTTTGTAGGAATATCTGACAGGAAAAAAATAATATTCATTAAAAGAATTTTGGCACCCGTACATAAGCAGAGAGGAAGGGGACCAAGCCCACATTATTCTAAAAATAAAAAAAAATATACAAGTTTTACTATGCGGAAGTGCTCGCACCGCCATCCCCAGTTTTGGCAGTATCCTCCCTCTAACTTTGGACAAGCTCGACCACGTCCTGGCCAAGGATGGAGAAGTCAAAGTCCGGATACTCGCAGAAGATGTTAAAAATGATGGTTGATGAGGCAATGTCACTAGCTTTATCCTCGACCTCTTTGACTTCAGTCGCCTTGAACTCTTCGATAGCTTTGTGAACCGTCTCTGTTGTCGCCTCCCTCAAGCGATCCGGATACTCAGAGATGGTTGTCTTGAGCTCTTTGACTTTTTTCTCGAGGTTCTCATTCTCGAGCTTCTCTTTGGCTAGGCCTTCAAGCAGCTGCTGCCTCTCCAAGTCAAAGGCTTTTTTCTCCTCCTCCCGAGCTTTCTCTGAGTTCTCGAATACTTGGGTTATCTCTTCAACTTTTTTGGCCTTCTCCAAGCATTCGAGGACCGGGTGGTGCATCAAGACAGCAGCAGCCGCGGTCTGAAAATATAATCATTAATACCAAGAAATAATATATTTTGAGGAGAGAATAAAAAAGTACTTACATTGGCCAGCATCCTCATCGCAGAACCAAAAGCGACCTTGGCAGATTGTCGCTTCATCCGCTTCCAGCCCTCCTCGGAAGTGAAGCGATCAATGAAGGCTGCGCTCATACCAGTGTTCTATGGTAATTGATTGAGGAATGCAAAGAGCTCCTCATCCATATCTTCAGGATCGGTTCTGAAGAGGTAGCAGCCTCTTTGGGTAGTTCAGAGTAGCTCAATGTCCGAGGCTGTGGAGGAGGCGAGCTTGCCGGGATATCCTCGAAGGCAACTTTTCGTTTTTTAGAGTTGTCGACCTTCTCTTTCCCTTTCGATGACGGAGTGCTCTCGGATGTCTTGGATTTTGCCATGGACCTGAGAATGGAGGGTGGTGCTCGCAGGCCGCTACTGATAACCATCTCTGTACAAATACGTCAGTGAGTAAGGTGATATAATACAATGATTAGAAAATGTATATATGATTACCTTCTTGTGGAGAAGCTGGTTGAGGAGCTGGTGGTGACGTTGTTTCTGGAGAGGATGGTTCCGAAGCTGGAGGGATGACAGGTGCTTTTCATTTTCCAAGTTTGGAAGACGAGGCACCTATATCCGTATGTTTTCTTGACTTCTTTTTCTTCGAGCTCGAAGGTCTGGACGAACGAACGGGGGGGTTAGGGAACGCGGCTCCCTTTAAAAGCAGACCACAAGTGACCAGATTCTTGGAAGTTCCAAGTACCTTCTAATCAAATTCCTCGATTGGAAGGTCGTTGATTTTGTACACCCTTGCGAGCTGTTCCCTGGAAAGTTCGGGCCGCTCCCTGTTATCTGCGATGACATGCGAGTGCAATCAGGATAAAAATAACAAAATAGAAAAAGGTGATAATTGGAAAACTACCTACCGGGATTTTGAAAGAAGCCGTTATCTGCATAGTCAAAGTGGAAAAATGGATTTTTCCATTTTCGGATGTTGTTGCGAACCCCGTAGATCATTTTTATTACCTGGTTCGACCATTTGCTTGCATAAAAGAAGCCAAGATCTGACGGGTTTGATTTCACTTG
>JXTB01000019.1:1366802-1417672 GCA_002914805.1 Parasponia andersonii | reverse complement strand
GAAAAGGCGACACGTGTTTTCGTCTGTCAGAAAAAGGTGCGCGTGATCTTGAGAAAGGTGAGATTTAAGATCTGGCGACTCTTCGACTCTTCAAGAATCTCAAATCTAGATCGTGACGTCGCATTTTTTAAGTTCGCACTCACTTACATTAAAAGGAAGCTCCATTTTATCCTAAAGAACTAATGGAGCTGGGGGGCAATTGTTGTGCGGTCTAAAATCCTATGTCAGGTCGCATGAGTAAGGTTAAGTGCAATCTCATCCGAAAGGGTTATATGTGACCTCCACCGCATAATTTGCATGCGACCTTCTCCGAACAGGTTATGTGCGACCTCCACCGCAGGAGTTACGTGCGACCTCCTCCGAATAGGTTATGTGTGACCTGAAAGAAAAGGAGACTAATCTCTGCTTCGTCAAATGGGAAATCTACAAGGAAAGGGAAACAAAAGTTTCTCTTTCAAGTTCAACCAGTTACCTAATTTAAGTGATTACCCAATTATACAGTTACCCATTCTCACAATTGGGAACATTGAGCTATCTTCATCTATATAAAGGGAGTTTAATGTTTCGGTGAGGGGGGATTTTTTCGGAATAGAGGACTTTTTCTGATCTAGGAGGCTAAGGAATTCTTGAGAGTATTTTCTTCTTCTTTCCGGACAACACATTGTAATTTTAAGTTCTTGTAATTCTCCAGAAAATAGTGAAAAACAGTGGACGTAAGCTCATCTTTTTCGGGGCTGAAGCACTATAAAATCTTTGCCTCTTTATTTGCTTTGATTAATAACCCTTTTCACACGAGCCATATCTCGTAATTTTTTCTAAATTTATTGTTGACAAAAGCTCCATCAACACATCTCTAAGCTTCATCCGGGTATTCCTTTCCATTTTTCTTGTCTATGTTACTTCTAAACTTTGTGGCTCAAAAATAAGGATGGATTCTAAAATATATTGTAAACTTATTTGCTTACAATTCTGCTGGCCCGAATTTCTTTTTCATTTTTTTTTATTTGCCTGATCTTATTATTATTTTTATTGTTATGTCTAAATACTGTATTTCAAGAGCTTTCATTTTTCTTTTTAAAATTTTTAAAGTGGGCTTCCCCGTAAGACTAGAATTTATCTTTTGAAAGTTATACTTAGATTTTTCCCAGTTGAATTTTGGTATGTTTGGCTAGTCATAGTTGAATTCATTCAAAATGAGCGTAGTTAACATTAACTTGAAGATATTGGAATTCTTGTTAGTTAAAATCCTTGACCAAATAATCCTTGTCATTCTATCCACGGTAAGACCTAACCCGTTTGCCGTATAGAAAGCAACAGATGTGGCCATATTCCCTTGGCAAAGACTAGGACCAAAATATTAAAGACTTCAGAACATTGACTTTCTGGACATACAATTTCTTTGAATGAGGTCTTGACAGTTGATATTAAGGTGAAACCAGTTCATCTGCAAAGCTAATTGTCCAACTAATTATGGCTGCAATGCTTTTGTTCTTTCTTCTAATTACTGGGATCTCTATCTCAACCGCTCAAAACAGTAATACCCGAATCAGTCTGGGCTCTTCTCTCTCTCCAACCAGTAACTCGTATTGGTTATCAAATTCTGGCCAGTTTGCATTTGGCTTCTACAAACAAGACGGTGGTTTTTCAATAGGAATATGGTTTGAGAAAATACAGCAGAAGACAGTCATATGGACAGCAAACCGGGATGAACAGCCGCTCCCTGATGACGTAACACTGCTTCTGAGAGATGATGGTAGGTTTGTTTTGAAAGATAAACTAGGTAAAGAAGTTTCCATGTTCTTGTCCTCTCAGCCTGCTGCCTCTGCTTCAATGCTCGATTCAGGAAATTTTGTACTCTACAACTCAGAATCTAAGATCATATGGCAGAGCTTCGAATATCCAACAGATACCCTTTTGCCGGGGCAGCGTTTGGAGGTCCTGAAACAGCTCGTCTCTGGAGTCTCCCTGACAAATCACTCCAGTGGAAGATTTCGGCTTGTCATGCAGGCTGATGCGAATCTGGTGCTATACCCGATAATCAGCAATCTCTTACCCTATCATGCTTACTGGAACTCACAAACTCATATGGAAGGAGAACAGAATGTAACTCTAAATCTTGATACTAATGGCCAGCTATACCTGCTCAATTCTACATACTCGAATATTGTAAAGAATCTCTACGTTGCAGGTTGGAGCCACCTCGGTGAGAATGTTACATATCGTCTAACGATTGATGTAGATGGAATATTACGTTTGTATTCTCACAGTTTGCTTCAGAATAGCAGCTGGAATATAGAGTGGACTCCGACTAGCAGTAAGTGTGCTCCGACTGGATTGTGCGGCTTGAATGCATATTGTGTTCTTAATGATGAAGAACCAAATTGTACATGTCTTCCTGGTTTCCATTTCATTGATCCACACCAGAAAAATTTAGGCTGTGACAGGAAGTCAAGCATAGATTACTGCAAAATTGAGAATAATGGTACAATTCCGCTTGTGGAATTTGATGGAGTTGCATGGGAAAACTACTCATATTCTATTGTTCCATCCAATAACAAGATGGCTTGTAAAGAAGATTGCTTGAGAGATTGTCACTGCGAAATTGCTTTCTTTAAGGACCGGCAATGCAACAAACTAATGTTTCCACTGAGATACGCAAAAGCTGAGACACAAGCCTTTGTGACAACCATAGTCAAAGTGCTCAACGGAAGTTCCTGGACAGATACAACAATGGTGGCAAATGGAAGAAAACGACAACAGCAAACAGGAATCATTATCGCCAACATTGTGATTTTGAGCTTCGGGCTTATTGGCTTAGTAGTTTCTGGTGCTCTTGTGTACAAATATCGAATGTGGGAATACAGGAGGGTTGCTGACCAGCGGAACGACGGCTTTCTTGAAGATGTTACTCTTCGACCATATACGTTTGGTGAGCTAGAAAAGGCAGCAAATGGTTTCACAGTTCAGGTGGGAAAAGGAGCTTTTGGGACAGTGTTCAAAGGGAACATAGTATCAAACAGCTGCAGGAAAGTTGTGGCCATCAAGAGACTGGAGAAAGTGGCTGCCGATGGTGAAAGAGAGTTCAGGAATGAGATGAAAGTAATAGGTAGAACCCATCACAAGAACCTGGTTAAACTTCTCGGTTACTGTCATGAAGGAGCAAACAGGCTTTTGGTTTACGAGTACATGACAAATGGTTCTTTGGCAAATTTCCTATTCAAATCTGATACAAAGCCCACTTGGGAGGAAAGAACTGGAATAGCTTTGAATATAGCTCAGGGCATAGTCTATCTACACGAAGAGTGTGAGACGCAGATAATCCACTGTGATATTAAACCAGAAAACATACTGATTGACGAGCAAAAATGCACGAAAATTGCCGATTTTGGGCTGGCGAAGCTGCTGATGCCTGACCAAACCAGAACATACACTGGTTTGAGAGGAACAAGAGGATATGTGGCTCCTGAGTGGCATAGAAACATGCCTATAACAGTGAAAGCCGATGTCTACAGCTTTGGCATCATGTTGTTGGAGATTGTCTGCTGTAGAAGGAGCGTGGATATGGACGTTCCTGAGGACAAAGTAGTTCTAGCGAACTGGGTTTTTGACTGTTTCGTGGCTGGCGAATTGGAAAAGCTGGTTGAAGAAGATGAAGATGTAGAGAAGAATGAGCTGAAAAACATGATTAAGTTGGGACTTTGGTGCATTCAGGAGGAACCATCTTTGAGACCTTCTATGAAGAGAGTTTGTCTGATGTTGGAAGGGATAATAGAGATCCCTGCGCCTCCAAACCCTACTTCCTCTGTTAGTGTTGTTCATATTTATTAAGCACTCATTTGGCAAGTTGTAATAAATCATATAGTATACCTTGTAGCATCAATTTTTTATAGAATTCTGTGCATTCTCTTAGTGTCGTTCGTATACGTTAGGCACTATTTCGTTTGTCTTGCCTTTTTTTTCTTTTCCGTTACTTTCAGCTCAAGAATTTTGCACAATAGGGTGTTTTTCCTTTTTTTTTTTCCGCTCATGAACAGGGTGTTTGTCTTCATAGTTGCTTATTTACTTCAGAATAACTTCTTATTTACTTCAGAATAACTTTCTCAATTTGAGATCTTAAGCAGCGGTAACCGAGCCAAAAGATCTCAAACAGTGTCATAGATTTCAGTAACTCGCATAAGACTTGCTGTAACGAGCTTGGTCAATTACTCAACAGAGTATCAGGAACTTCCATGTAAGTTTTTATTTATTGTAACGTATTTAGCTTGTGGATTCTTAGATCGTTTGCATTTTCCTTTTTACACGGCACTTGAGAGAATTACATCTGTAGTTGAACTCACTCACAAGCTAATGCTCTTAGAATCCAATGAAGATTTTTCAGAACAAAGTTAGGACGGCTGTTTTGGTTGTAAAAGTTCACCCAAAAAGGAAAATATGATAAAGGGAAAAAGATCACTACGTTATGGGAAAAACTGGTCATAATCATTGCCGGTAACTACCCTTTTGTTTACTTTTAGTTTCAGCGTGATTTCCTATACTATACTTATATACTTCTATATATAAATAGGGTTGTCAATTTACCTCACAAGGCTTCGCCCCTGATGGACTGAGTTCGGAGGGATTATTCGAGGACTGAGTTAGGGTCGGGTATGTACATATATACCCGACTCAGGGTTGAGATAGGGTCAGGAGGGGCATTCCCTATTCTGAACTCGCTCCGATATACTTATTACATTATTTTTAAAAAAAATTATATATATATATAAGCATAATAAAAATGAAAAAAAAAATATAAACATAGCACAAATTACTTTATGGATTCATGATGTTTTTTTAATTTTGGACTTGTATTTTTTATTTTGTTCTTAATATTTTGTGTGTTTTTTATTCTAGCAAAATTGGAGTAAAACTTTTACCTCTATGATATATATATTTTTAACTCCATGATGTTTTTTTAAAAATTATTATATGATATTGCACGAAGAGATAAAATGAAATTTCATCTCTAGAAGTGAGATATGAATAAAATTTCATCTCTAGATATGAATAAATTTTTTATTATAAATTTTATTAGGCGAGGATTCCCTTCCCCGTTTCGACCTCGTTGAGGATTCCTTACCCCACCCCTGTCGGGGAATTCCCAGACTTGGGGACGGGGGGCGGGAGGTGTATTCCCTAGCCTCACCATGTCTCGTTTACATCCCTATGTAATGTAACTAAACAATGCTCCAATTGTGTAGACTATAATATATTAAATTGAGCCACCAACGCATAGCAGTGTCAAAAAGCACAAATGGGATGTCAAAGGGGATGACCATATTATAAGTTGTGACGATATAGTATGGAACGACAAAATTAGTAACCATGCCTAGGTTGACATAGCACAAATAACTGACTCTGTTTGAGCCAGCACGATAAGAACACTAAAACAGACGTAGACAAAGCACAAACACAAACAAATAAACACGACAAGTACAAAATAATAAGCTTAGTGACACATTTGGTCCCTAACATGTTGATTCTGATGATTTGGTCCTTGTTTTTTTAATTTGTTAATTAAGTATTTGAATTTTCTAATCTAATCATTAGCATAAGTATTGAACTTGATAATATTGTGATGAATCATCAAGTATTGGCCATGTGATGAATGATGTTATTGAGTTTCTTCTCATAGTTCTCTAGATTATTTATTTATTTATTTTCAAAAATCAACGATATTTTAATGCATATTTTTTATGGTATTTGTACACAAATCAAAATGAACATAGAATGTTGTGTTTAGTTTTATGTGTGAGTCTTTCTTATGAGACTTCCACTATATTTACACAAAAAATTGCGAGTGCATTTGGTATTCAGGGCTGAGATTACTACAATATCGAATTAAATTATGATAAACTTAATATTATTCTATGTTTGATGTGGTATTGGATTGAATTATGATTGCTATTATAATGTAGAACTACTTTTTATCGAAATGTGTAATAAATTTATTTTATATTAATTTAAATCTCAAAAAATATAAAAAAGTATTCCTAATGTGGGATTCACTAGTTTTAGAATTTAGAATAAATGTAGATCCTATCACTATTGAGTGTAAGAATACTAATCTTATTGTATGAGATTAATTATCTCATATACATGAGATTATTTTAGGGTCGTAAATTATTTATTCTATTTCTAAGTTAGCATCAAACATAAATCTAGGGTAAATAATCTCAATCTCAATCTCAGTTTCATGTACCAAATAAGGTCGAGATTCTATTTTTAACTGTCACATGTAACATAGAAGTGAAGTTTTTGGAAGTCTGATATGTAGGACAAGATCAGTTCAAAGACTACGAATAACACAAATTGAAGTTCAGAGACTATAGAATTAAAGTGAGTCAAATTCTAGGATCACCAATATATTGAAGAACCCAATTTTATAACAATAAGAGAGAAGGTTTTTCAATAGAAGATTATATTTTTACTCTTTGACTATAAAAGATGTCCTGGAAAGGGAAAAAAATTAAAATTTTCTATTCCCGAAGTTATTTCTCAAAGTCTTGAAAGTAATAGTCACAAATATAACTTGATTGGTAATCACGCTCCACCTCTAATACTGGGATTTAAGGTTTGAATCTGCACTCCATTTATATATATGTATATACAGATTTTATTATACAAATTTCTCGAAGATTCTAACAAACAAATGGAGCATGTTTGAAAAAAAAAAGTGAGATATAATTAAGCTAAAATGATATTTGAAAAGGTCGAGAGGTGATGGATCTGTGCGTGCCAGCTTGTGAAGCATGTTCCATTTCCTATTCATAGATCAGACTAATATATTCTCCTTTCCAACATACACGCAAAATATGAGTTTTTGCTGGTGTGTCTGGTGATCGTGGGAGTCTATAAGAGTTTAAATGTGCATATTATTACCTAATAGCTAGACAAATATTAATCAATGCCTATTTATACCAATTAATTGAATCGAACTGACGCTTAATTAATGGATCAATTAATATTCCATAATTGAATCGAACTGACATATATTTATTTCAAAACTCAGAATATAATGAGACCTGGTCATCACTACTCGTATATTGTTGTGGTATTATTTATGAATAAATTGTTCTAGTAATATCATCATGCCGTGGTCGTGCAAGAATATATTACAGATGCCGGCATTCAGTAAGCTTCTTAAACAATATTTTGAACTTTTCTCCACAACATGGCTTCATATTTAATTGTCTTAAAACCAATTAGTTTTCCTAAAAAAGCAGTGAAACTAAAAATGGGAGCATGGTACCCTCGTTCTTTGTTTAATGAATAACAGAATAAGGTCTCTATGATAAAATCAATGATCGAATCTAACTGACATACATGTAAGTAAAACATAGAGCACCTGGTTCTGTGGTCACTATATATCTAAATATGTCAAGTTGTGTGTATTATATATGACTAATCTGTTTTAATATTAATGTCATGCCAGCTAGCGCTCAGTCTGGTCCTTAAAGACTTTTAGGATTAGAACAAAGAATGTTTTTAAACTATTTCTTCTTGACAACATAAGCAGTTAAAAAATATATACTTAGACCAACTAGGTTCTTGTTCTTTCTAAAATGGAGTGATTCTGAAAATGGGAGCACTAATAGTACTCTTGTTCCTTCTTTTTATGAATAATGTCCCAGTGATAACCTCTCAACAAAGTGATATCAAAATCAGCCTAGGCTCTTCTCTCTCTCCCGAAACCAATAACTCATATTGGTTATCAAACTCTGGCCAGTTTGCATTTGGCTTCTACGTACCAAACACAAAACAATGCTTCTGCACTTGGAATCTGGTTTGAGAAACTAAACCAGAAAACAGTCATATGGATAGCAAACCGGGATGACCCTCCATTGTCCAGTGATGTCACACTGCTTTTGAGCACTGAATGAAGGCTTGTTTTGGAAGACAAACAAGGTCTAAAAACAAGCCTTGTTGCCAACTCCTCTCAGCCTGCTGCCTCGGCTTCCATGCTTGATTTGGGGAACTTCGTGCTCTACAACTCGAATTTGACGATCATTTGGCAGAGATTCAATTATTCCACAGATACCCTTTTGCCAAGACAGTGTCTAAACGCTGGACAACAGCTTGTATCCTCTGCGTCTGAGGCAAATTGCTCGAGTGGAGCATTTCGGTTTCGTTTGCAGAAAACTGGAAATCTGGGGCAATACCTAGCAATTGTTCTAGATGGATTCTTTCCGGAGCAGGAGCACTAGGCTACTGACGCAGTAGGTCGCTAGATTTCGTTCTAACTTACGTTTTTACAACGAGAAAAGAAATAAGCAAAATTCTCAAAGAGAATTTAGAAGAGAAAACTAAGATTTGATTGAAGATTGGATGATTAGAACTCTTGCCAATGAAGGCAACTTATACAAGTTTAGGATTAATCTAAACTATCCAATAAAATAATTCTAAGAAACTTACAACTATATACCTAGCATCTACTAACCAAACATACTTAAATTGTTCATCTAACATACTTCAAATAAAGAAATTATTCACCTAACACACTTCAAATAAACAAGCTAAATAATCTAACACATTTTAAATAAATAAGTCTATAACACCTAACACACAAAAGCATTCTACTAACCAATGGAATATTCAGTAGATTGGGTTTTGGAATTTTGGGCCTTAGCTTTGGATTATGGATGTAGGCTGATATTTAGTTGTGGGTTGCTACATCAGTTCTTCCCTCTTGAAAGAAAAACTCGTCCTCGAGTTGCTCAAGGTATGACTTCCGGTCCATGGTGCTCGTACAGGTCTTGAATATTGAAGGTCTTAGAAATTGTATAGTTATTTGATAGATTAATAACATATGCATTATCATTAATCTTTTGAATAATATGAAAGGGGCCAATTTTCTTCTGCTTAAGTTTATTGTATTCTCCTGTTAGAAGTCTTTCTTTATGTAAATGAACCATTACAAAATCGCCTTCTTTGAAAGTCTTAAATCTTCTGTGCTTGTCAATATTAGCCTTGTATTTTGTAATGAACTCTTCTAACTTTCTTTTCATTTCTTCATGGATATTGATCACCTTATTAATCAAATGATCGACAATAATGCTCATCTCTGGAAGTTTTGATAAAGGTACCAAGTCGAGAGTATGCAACAGAGGACGAATATAAATAATTTCAAATGGAGATTTACCGCTGGAACGATTTGGCATATTGTTGTAAGCAAACTCAACTTGCGGTAGAACATTTTCCCATTGTCTTAGGTTTTCTTTAATCAAGCACTGTAAAATGTTACCCAGTGTGCGATTAGTGACTTCAGTTTGCCCATCTGGTTGGGGATGGCAAGTACTACTAAATTGCAAGGTGGTATCAAGTCTCTTCCACAAAGTATGCCAAAAATGACTGAGAAATTTACTATCGTGATCAGAGACGATTGTCCTTGGTAACCCATGTAGATGAACAATCTCTCGAAAGAACAATTGAGTAATATGTGTAGCATCTGAAGTTTTCTTGCAGGGAATAAAATGAGCCATTTTTGAAAAATGATCTACCACAACAAAGATAGAATCCAAACTTTTTTGTGTTCGTGGTAGTCCTAAGATGAAATCCATGAATAAATCTTCCTAAGGCGCATCAGAAATAGGAAGTGTTATGTACAACCTAGTATTTTGAGCTTATCCCTTTGCAGTCTGGCATATATAACAACGCTTGACGAATTTCTCGACATCAGGCTTAAGATGTGGCCAAAAATATCGAGCTTCCACTAATGAAATAGTTTTGTCTCATCCCATATGCCTCTTAACCCTCCTGCATATAGTTCCTGAATGATGTGTTCTCTGAGAGATCCTCGTGGAATACATAAACAGTTTTCAAATGGTTTTCAAAGAATAGAAAACCATCATGAATTTAATGTTTATTTGCAACTCTATTATTGCATTTCTCTCATTCTTCCTTAAAATCTTCATCATTAGCGTATTAGTCTTTCAAATAATCAAAACCAATTATTTTATTTTGAACAACAGTCAGTAACATAACTCGGCGACTTAATGCATCAGCAGCCTTGTTCAATTATCCTGACTTATGCTTGAGAGAGAAAGTGAACTTCTGGATGCAGGAAATCCATCGAGCATGTATTCGATTTGGTTTGGAAGAGTTGTTGAGGTACTTAAGAGCTTGATGATCCGTATTGAGGATGAATTCCTTCTGCACTAGATATGGCTCCCATTGTTATAATATACGAACAATCGCATATAATTCTTGTTCATATATTGACCACTTCTTTTTGGCTTTGCTGAGTTTTTCACTAAAAAAAACTATTGGCTTCAAATCTTAGGATAAAACAGCTCCAACTCCTATGCCAGAAGCATCACAGTCGACTTTGAAAATTTTGTCAAAGTCAGGAAGTGCAAGGACGGGTGCATTTGTGAGTTTTTCTTTTAAGATAGCAAAACTTTGTTCTACTTCTTCTGTCCAAATGAATTACTTTTGCTTCAAACAATCGGTGAGCGGTGCGGCTATAGTGCTGAAGTTTCTCATCAATCGTCTATAGAATGTTGCAAGACCATGAAAACTCCGAACTTCTGTAATGGTTTTCGGTATTGGCCATTCTCAGACAACCTTTACTTTATCTTGATCGACTTTGATTCTACCAGAACTTACAATAAAGCCCACGAAGACTAAGCTATCAGTCATGAAGTTGCATTTCTTCAGATTGACATACAACTGATTCTTACGAAGTGTATTAAAAACTTCGGTCAAGTGTTGTAGATGTTCGTTCTCATTTTGACTATAGACTAAAATGTCATCAATATAAACTACGACAAATCTTCCAATGAAGGGTTGGAATACCTGATTCATTAACCTTATGAAAGTACTCGAAGTATTGGATAGACCGAACGGCATAACTAACCACTCGTATAGTCCTCATGTGTTTTGAATGCAGTCTTCCATTCATCTCCAGGATGAATACGAATCTGATAGTATCCGCTCTGCAAATCAATCTTGGAAAAGAGCTTTGATCCTCCCAATCTATCAAGCATGTCATCCAATCTGGGATAAGAAATCAATATCGTATCGTAATCTTGTTGATAGCTCGACTATCAACGCACATCCTCTAGCTTCTGTCTTTCTTTGGTGTTAGGAGTGCAGGTACAGCCATAGGGCTCGTACTTTCTGTAATCATCCCTTTCTTGAAGAGATCTTGGACTTGTGTTTGTAGGATCTCATACTCCTTAGGACTTATGTGGTAGTGCGGTAGACTTACTCCAGGAACAAGATCAATCTAGTGTTGAATATTTCGTAGGGGTGGTAAGCCAGTGGGTAACTCCTCAGGAACAATGTCTTCAAATTCAGACAATAATGTTTGAAGTTGTATAGGAATATTGGTAGGAGTATATATCTCTTTAGGTACAAAAAGAAGGTTGGTCTTGGTAGGGGTTGTTTAGTTATTTTGTAGCTTCAGAGGAGCCAGAGTAATCTTCATATCATCCTTGTGGAAGCTGTATTTGTTAACTTTGCCATTATATATAGTGTTTAAATCGAATTGCCACAGTCGACCAAGCAACATATGACAAGCATCCATATCAACAATATCACATAATACCTCATCTTTGTATTTACTAATGGAGAAAGGAACTCGACATTGTTGTTTCACCTTTATTTCACCGATATCCTTGATCCAGCCAATGCGATACGGCGCAGTATGTGGTTGGATTGGCAGTTGTAACTTGTCTACCATAGTCTTTGATACTATGTTCTCGCTACTCCTACTATCAATGATAAGATTACACACTCGTTGCTCAACCGTACAGCGAGTCTTGAAGATGTTGTGTTGTTGCATATCCTCTTTCTTCTTTGGTGTATATATCAATCGTCTTATCACCAAGAAAATACCTTCATCTCCATAAATAACTTCCTCAAGTTCAGCTCATCTACATACTCCTCATTCTCAAAATACATCTCGTCTCTTTCGATGTTGTCATCATGTGTAATTAGATTGATAGGCCTGTTCTGATGACATTGATTTGAATAGTGGCCTGTTTGTCCACAATGATAATATTTATTACCTCTCGGGACTGCATAAAGGTTGTTAGTGTTGTTGTTGGCTACTTCTCTTTGCGGTCGAGCGATTGGTTGGTTCTGAGAAAGAGTTGGTCTTACTGCTTCATCGTGTGGTCTTGCCATGGCCTTCACTTTGCTAAATCAGATCTTTGTGGTGGTGAAGAGGATTGTGCAGTTATTGGATTACGATTTGTCCTTTTGTTGAGTTGAGTTTCAATTTTCAAAGCGAATTGAATTGTGCTTGTAATGCCCCAAGTCCCACATCGGGTATACTCTGGAAAGATCATGAGTATTTAAGTAGTAGTCCATAAGTCCAAAAGTACCTTCAAGCTAGCACTTTTGGGTGAGGCCCATTGGTGTTACATTTGGTATCAAAGCTGAACCAGTCCATACCTGTGTGGGCCTTGGAAGGCTACCACGTACCGAAATCGTGGTGAATGTGGACCCCGCCTATAGGAGTTATATGTAGGCTATTGAATATGGACCTCTAGCGAGGACGCTAAGCCCTTAACGAGGAGAGATTGTAATATCCCAAGTCCCACATCGGGTATACTCTAGGAAGATTATGAGTATTTAAGTGGTAGTCCATGAGCCCAAACGTACCTTCAAGCTAGCACTTTTGGGTGAGGCCCAATAGTGTTACAGTGCTAGACAAAGTATTATGAGATTGTTTGAATACCTCATCTTGTATATTTGTACAAAGTCTATCAATGAATCTTAAAATCTTTTGACTTTCAGATTCGTAAATGTCGACTTTGGCAGCTAGTTTGTGAAACTCAGTTACATATTCTTGTATTGTCTGGTATGCTTGTCGGTAATGTTGATACCGACTGAAAAGTGCTTGTTCGTAATCTGGAGGTAGGAAGTGCTCGATCATCAATTGTTTCATCCGCCGTCAAGTGTGAACTTTGTTTCTCTCTTAGCCGAATATGTGTCATTTGTAATTGATCCCACCAAGTCAACACACCTCCTTTAAGTCGATAAGCCACCAATTTGACCTTCATGTGTTCTTATGTACCCCAATATTCAAAGAACTTCTCTACTTCAGCTAGCCAATCAAGGAATTCTTCAATCACGAATAGACCATTAAATTACGGAATCTCGATCTTCATGCGGTAGTCATTTTGCCGAGTTCCTTAGTTGTTTTCGTGCATAGCTGGTCCTTCATCATCTTCACTAGAATCTTCATCTTGGAAAAGTTGATTTCGATGCCGCCTAAAATTTCCAAGAGGATCAACTTCGTCACATCTTCGTTACTCATAATTGTTTTTTATCTCCCAAGAAAGTGTTGAGTCAAATTCGTAAGTATTGTCTCTAGATTTTGTAATCTTCTATCAAGTGCACCCACAGACTCCTTTATTGCGAACTCTTCCACAGTGGGATTTTGTTAGCTACACTCTCCGTTTGACATCCTTTTTTTTTTTTTTTTACTTTTTTTTTTGTTTTTATAGGAAAGAAAATAGTACAAACTTTTAAAAGTAAAGAAAAATAGAATTATTTTTTTTTACTTTTTTTTTTTTGCTTTTAAGAAAGAAAATAGTATAAACTCTTAAAAGTAAAGAAAAATAGAACTCTCAAAAATCTAAACAATAAAAAAAAAAATAAAGCTTACAAAAATGTATATATTACCTTAAAGGAATGGAACAAGTTCTCCAAGGAGGAAACCTTGATATACACTCTTTTTTTTTTTTTTGAAATAAAGATAGTGTATGGAAGGGTTATATGTGTATGTATGGTAAATAATTATTGTAGGGAGGTGATGGTAATGATTAGATAACAAAGGTGACGATGAAATAAGGAGACTTTTTTTTGATGGAAATAGTGTAGGGTGACGGTAACAGGAAAGCTCTGTCTGATACAGAGGTAGGTTCTGGTAATAATTGACGCAGCTGGTCACTAGATTTCGATCTAACTTGCATTCTCACAACGAGAAAAAAAATAAGCAAAATTCTCAAAGAGAATTTAGAACAGAAAACTAAGATTTGATTGAAGATTGGATGATTACATCTCTTGCCAATGAAGGTAATTTATACAAGTACAGGATTAATCTAAACCATCCAATAAAATAATTCTAAGAAACTTATAACTATACATCTAGTACCTACCAATCAAACATACTTAAATTGTCTATCTAATATACTTTAAATAAACAAATTATTCACCTAACATACTTCAAATAAACAAGTTAAATAATCTAACACATTTCAAATAAATAAGTTTACAATACTTAATACACAAAAATATTCTACCAACTAATAGAATGTTCACTAGATTGGATTTTGGAATTTTGGACCTTAACTTTGGGTCATGGATATGGGTTGATATTTGATTATGGGCTGCTACATTAGCTACAAAAACTCGAGGAGACAAGATAAATCTGAATCTTGATCCTAATGGCCAGTTGTAACTGGTCAACTCTAATGGCTTCAATATAATGAATATTATTGAAGGTAGAAGCCTGGTTATATGTCGTTTGACAATAGATGAAGATGGAGTATTCAGATTGTATTCTCATAGTCTGGTTCAGAATAGTACTTCGGTTGTAGAGTGGGCGTCAACTAGCAATAAGTGTGCTCCAATTGGACTACGTGGTGTAGATTCGTATTGTGAGCTTATTGGTGAAGAACCTCGTTGCTTGTGTCTTCCTAGTGTGGATTATGTCGATCGGAGCCAGAAGAATTTAGAGCTTATACTGAATCTTATAATTGTGTAAACATGACATACGTGAAGCTTCTCAAATTTATTATAGTGTCGTGAAGTTCACGTTAGCATGTGAAATTTTAGAAATTAATCTATTATTAAATTTATATAAAACTTGAGTCTCACATAAGAGATTTTCAAATTTTTTCAAAAATTAATATACCAGTTGGTATGTACCAACTTTAATGGGAGTGTTAAATTAGTGTTCATTTTCCTAATTTTCAAAATTTGCTTACGGCTTGCGGTGGTGCAACAATGTTGCCTCAGGTGAGCTCTGTTTTGGTCACGATAAGGGCCAAACGATGAGAGGGGCAAATGGCGAAGACATAGGAGCTCTCGTCAAAGTCTACACTCCCTGGTGTGGGCACTTTAAGAAGTTTATTCAGAGGTGAAACAGGTGAATCAATTTGGTGGCCCAGGTGTCCACGTTAGAGGTGGTCTTCAACCGATGATAATGTTGATGTAATCTGTTTCAGCTATCAGTGTTGGTGTGTGTTGGTGTTGGTGGTATTTAAACCTTGAGATGTGATTGATTTGTTTTTTTCTAATGAAGCCAATGTTCATGAAATTTCTAGCTATAAGATCTAAGGGCCGATGATGAACTTTGGCGCAGTTGCATATACAGTGGTGAACCCGACGACCAGGTTTTGATGGGTGTTTGTTTGACTTGTGGAGGTACACAATGAGCTGGACTCTGTTTTTTTATTTTTTTTATTTTTTGTAGAATATTATCAGAAATTTTTAAGGTATTGGCTCTAATACCAGGTTAAAAATAATGAAAACATGATACTATGTTGAAACAGAAATAGGCTACATTTTTACTTTCATTTATAGTCAAAATCTGAGCAAATACAAGGTTTTTTTAATACTAAAAGTTACAAACACTATCCTTAATTCTAGCAATATAAATGTATAATTATAAAATCTTAGTCTTTAAATAGGCAAATTGATCATTTGACCATCTTTTGAAAAAAAACTAATGAAAAATTATATATATATATATATATATATATACCGTTGTCTTCTCTCTCCCTCCCGATCTCACTCCCTCGTCTCTCTCTCGACGCTCTTAGCTGAAGGGAAGCCAAGGGGAAGTGCTGTCACTTTGCCCACTGTCTGACCAGTCCAACCGCTGATGAATCCTTCTTGTGCCGCCAACAACCCATGCCACCCGTCCTCGGTTGCCGTCGAGCTCCCTGTTGCCAGAAATGCAATTAATGACCACGAGAGAACTTTGATTTTCCGGCATAGTTTCAGATTGTGTTCTTGAGTTCGTTGGGTTCATATCGTTGAGAGAAACTTCAAGGTATATATTTCACGATCCTATTTTACTCAGATTAAAAGTTGTTATTTTTGTCTGTTCTTGAGTTCGAGTTTAACTTTTAATCCAACTGTTAGATTTTGTTTTTGTTATCATTTTTAAAATGTACTCGGAAAATGGTGAAGTTTGATATATATTTACTAAATTTGGTGACTGGTATGAAAACGATATCTAACAGTTTAGATTTTATCTCATTTTGTGTGCCACTAATCCAGTGTCGGCTCGAACCCAAATCAGCCGAGTTATATGTGTAACTTAGCTATTTTGGGCAATAGAAATTTAACGAAGAGGTCTGCTTATTGATTCGAAGCTCCATTAAGAAGTTGATTTTTCCAAGTGAGCGATCGAGAGCGTGGAATTAGTTCTTGACCCTCTGAACGATCGTCCAACGACATCTTGAGCATCCAATAGCATGGTATCACTATTCTGGTGACGTAGGGATTCGGTTATCTCTCTTTTATGTCATTTTGAATAAAACTTATTTTATGCAACATATGAGAACAAACGTGATTTTAGAATTTTTAAATATTTGTAATGGAATTGAATTGTATGATTTTTGTATTGGATTGCTCTAAGACTTTTCTGAGTGTAGGTTATTTTTGGATAGGTTAAAATAGGGTCATTATGATGCCCATTTTTCTATAAAAATTTAATTAACTATTTTATTAAAACCTAGAGTATCATTTAAACTTAAATTAGTATATGGTTACTTTTATATATCAGTTCAAAGTACACATATCATAGGATCATACATGAGTACTAAGTTAGCATCATAGGGCTTTTACAATGTGGCGCTGTGGCCCTACCGATGGCACAGAGTATGTGAACCTGTGTGGAGTATTCATTCTGATTATCTCCCTTTTTAGTAGGCATAGGTAATGTGGTTTCCCCTCCAAATTTGGTAAGCGATATAAAGGTGTTTCCTCCAATTATAGGCTAGGTGTCAGATAGGCTGTATCGGCACATATAGTGCCAACACCTTGATCTCCATTAATGAGAGGTGGTGAACTCATAGGTGTGGGTGGATTTGTGTCATATATTTGTGAACTCATTGACTTTCATATATCATGTTTTCTACATATCTATACATATGTATATGCATATAGACTATCGGTTTTAGATACTTTTATGTATATATGTACATATAGTTTCGTAAAGATATTTTGGATTAAACTAACCATGTAGGAGCTTTCCATCACTAAAAAAATTTTTAAATGAGGTAATAGTTTCCCTACTAAGCTTTCAGATGATGGTTCATTCAAGTTAGTTGTCTTGCTAGTTAGGCAAGTCACTTGACTTATGTTCACTGTCTTATTCCTACTCGTCTTTGGTTGGTCCTTATTGCTTGTCCTATTCTTTTTCATTTCTAACTGTTTAGTCAAGTTTGTTGTTTTCTGTTAAGTGAATGTATGGAGATGTATTTGCTACTATTTGAAGATTTGGTATATAAATGGGACACTATGATTCTCAGAGAGTATATTTTTAAAGTTTTAAATACTTAAAATTTTAATTAACTTTGTAAATCAATTTTTAGATTTTGCGACTCAAGATTCGCGAACTTTATTTAATCAACACCACAACAAAATTATCAAAAATAACTTAAAATAGTTAACATAAATCACTCAATTTATATACATGGGTACAAATTTATAGAGATTCGAAATATAAAGGTATTATTTTGCATAAGCTAAAAAAATAGTTAAAATTACGTAAAGATCATATTCAAACTTTCTTTTTGCAGTCATCCAATTCTTTTCTATTATAATACTAAGTCTCTTTTGTATATGTTGTGTTAAAAGAAATTTTGAGAAAACCACTTTTAAAAGTTAATTGAGAAATTTTGGAAAAATTATTATAAAAATATCATTTCTAAAATTAAATTCTTAAAGTGATAATTTTAAAAATGATAATTTTAGAGGTGAAATTGTTCTGATTATTTATAAAAACACTATTTTTAAAATAGATAGAGACGTGTGTGATGTTTTATCAAAAAAAAAAAAAAGAAAAGAAAGGAAAAGAGACATGTGTGATGTGAAATAAAGAGAAAATTCATTAAATATGCTCCAAATAAGAATTATTTACAACTGTATGACTGTCCCAATAAAATTTCAAAAAATATGATTAGATTCTCTTAAAAAGACTTAACTACCTTCGAAACTTAGACTTAGCTTTTTTTTCACTTTTTCTCGTTCTTCTATTTCCCGTTTTCTATACTTTCTCTCAATCTTTTATCTTTTCTTAACTAAAAAATTTTCTTAACAATCAAAACTCAAAAAAAAAAACGTAATGGATATAGTTTAAAATAGTTGGTATTTGAATTTCGAGATATTTAATGATTGATTCTGCATTAAAAATAAAATTTGGATTAATTTCTATGAATTTCTGAAAATTTAAACTAGCTGTCTCGACAAACATCGAAACTTTTGGATGAATTTCGATGAAATTCGATACCATTTTGATGAAGTATATGTTTTTATAATGAAATCTGAAAAATTGAGTATGGTCATTGACATAGGATCAAAATAGTATCGAATTATCATTGAAATTAATCGAAACTTATCGAATTATATTAGATTTTGTTATAAAAACACACTTCAGTGAAATGTCATTGAATTTTATCGAATTTTATCAAATTCCATTATAAAAACACACTTCAGTGAAATACAATCGAATTATTGTCGAATTTCATCAGATTTCATTATAAAAACATACTTCATTGAAATGCCATCGAAATGCTATCGAATTATCATTAAATTTCATTAGATTTCATTATAAAAATACACTTCATTGAAATGACATCAAATTGTCATCAAAATGCATCGAATTTCATCGAATTTTATTAGATTCATTTATAAAAATATATTCCACCAAAATTACATTGAATTTCATCTAATTAGCATCGAAATTTTTGATATTTATCAGAATAACTAGTCCAAAATTTCAGAAAATTGTTATAAATTGATTCAAATTTAATTTTAAATGTAAAATCTACAATAAAATATCTCGAGACTCAAATATAAATTATTTTAAAATATACCCACAACATCTAAATATAGAAATTTCTTCACCATTAACAAGAGAGATGAGAGCGAGAGCGAGAGAACTCGAAGTTTGACTGAATGAGAGAAAGAGAGTGCAGAGGAGTTTCAATGATGAATAGAAGAAAAAAAAAGAACGACCGAATAAGTGAACGAAAGAGAGTAATCGCCGAATACTATTCTTTTCTTTCTTTTTTTCTTCTTCTGATTTTTTTTTTAAACTAAATAACTAAAATTATACTGTTAAGAGAATTTTAGTTAGAGAGTCATATGTTTTGAACAACTAATAAAAGAGTTATATACTTATAAATAATCCTTACTCGAGCATATTTAATAAAATTTTTCGCAAAAACTAATGAAAGAGAAATTAATGACAGAGGAGGCGGTCCATCAAATAGTAAAAGGACAAAAGAAAAAAGTGTTACGTGGCGCCCGTATCTTAGCCGTCCAGAAGGGAAGCGTGAGGTCTTCTACAGCTGATCCGCATTTGATATAAGTCCCTAACTCAGTGGGCGTCCGGCGAGAAGCGAGAACTCGTACAGACTCAAACCCGAGAGAGCCATACATAAATACGTACATAGCTTAGGTTTCTTCCCCAGAAAATTTCCCAGAACGAAAAAACACAATTTTTTTTTCCCCTGAATTCACTCAAAACCAGAATTAGGGTTAGGGTTTCCGCTCCCATATAGCGATCGCCATTCTCAAGCTTCTTCGAAATCAGGTATCTCTCGTTTTTGTGCTTGTTGTATTGTAATGAAAGCTTTTGAAATTTTTTGGCTTATCGTCATTTCTCTAACTATTTTTCTCTCTCTAGAATTTTGGAGGAGAGAGAATAAACATGGCGGACGGCTTCTGGAACCGGCAGCAGCAACCGATGCTTCACCCTGGTGGAGTGCTTAAACGGCCTCGTACGGACTACGGTAATAATGCTTCTTTGGTTTTGTATTGATCCTCTTTTTTGAGTGATTTGATTTTTGATGTATTGCCACTTGAATTATTAGGGCTGAGTTTTTGATTAATCTGATTTGATTCTCGATTTGTTATGGGGTTGTGTTTTGTTTCATGATTCACTAAGCTAAATTTGATAACTGATGCTAATCCTATTGCTAATTAAATACTCTTTCGGAAGGGATAGCTAGTAAGTCTGACCACACTGCAATAAGTTTTAGAGCGAATTCCATGCTGGTTCTTATGATGCTGGCCACACCAAGTAGTATATTGGTATTTTTCGATTGATTTGTCAAATCTGGTGGGTCATGTTATTGAAAGGAGATATCAACGTGAAGCACCATGATTGTGTAGATCTGACTGAAAGTAAAGCCTCCAAAAACATTACCATTCTCCCTAGCATGGATGCTTTTGTAGCATGTTAAGGTGTTGATTATACTGTCCCGTCAATATGTAGCTGTAGGCATGGCCTGCAAAGCCTGCAAAAAACATACTTACAAGCTGGTAAGTTTAGTCAAATTCATTTGGACGTTGTATTTTCTTTGTTTCTTCTTTGGAACCTAGCTTATTACAAGCTCTTTTTATTTTATTTTATTTATTTTTTTACCCATCTAATTTTATCATGTAAGATTGGAATTGGCCTTGATCAAGTTATGCAACCCTCTCTCCTATTCCAAGACGTAGAAATATTCTTAGATGATTTCAGAGGAACACCTTCAATATTAGACATCTTTTATTCCGTCCTATTTACTGCGCTTATGAGATAAGTACATTAGTCCAATCAATTCTATTGATCAAACCAGAGTACCGGAAAGGTGAGAGAGCCTCGTGTTTATGGATGTGCATTTCTGGTTCTTTTTGGTGCTGGAATAATGCTATCAGCTGTTAGGTGTGAGAAAACTATATTTCCTGCAACCCGCAGAGCACTATTCTCTTGATGCTAGGTTGCACATGTGTTTCTCCTCAATACACCTGTCACTGACATACAAGCCTCCATCCCCATGTCACACTTCCTCTTTTTTAGCGGGTCTGTTTTTTTTTGGTAATTCCCATTTTTCTGTTACTTGTATTGGAACATTGAACCCTCCTCATCAGTTACACAACAATACATACTAGTTTCTGACATGTATGTTGTCACACTGCAAGAACATTTTGTTAGTGAAGCCCTGATAGTTCCATAGGTTGCAGATCTGGAGCTTCCTGTTTTCTTGTTGTTGAAAATTATTTTCTGGATGGGTTTATCATTTGCTGTTTTCGATTTCTTAACTTCAGTGAAAATGCTGCATGAAGCAAGAAAATGTAACGAAGAAAGAGCAAAAGAAATAAGGAAAAAGAGAGTTTTTTATTTTAAGGTTTTTTGGATAGAAGCTCTGAGATGATATCCATGATAATGTGGTATATCTAAATTCATTGTAATACTTATTCCTCTTTTGAGTCTCAAGGCAACATAAGGGCAGTTTGACATTACCGCATTGTCTAAGGTGGATGTTTCTCTGGTACAGCTTAGTGGGGAATTTGACACCATCCAAAAGTTCAATCTGGAGTGTGTCTTGGGATTTCCACCTTATACCTAAGGGGAGTGGATATACTAAGCTGCAAAACATTGAATTGTGAAATCTATGTTCTAGTTATATTGTCAGGGATGAATATTACAATTTTCACAATCTTTATTTATTTCTTTTTTTCAAGATGGAAATACCAAATTTTTCTTGAATGTTAGAGTTGTACTTTTCTTAAGCATTAAAAACAGAAAGGAAAAAAGTGAAGGGTACAATTATTAAGTCCACGTAAGCTAGTAGATCTATAAGGTTACACCCACGGAATGTTTAAGATAGTGCTATAGCAAGAAATATATAGGATGCTTTTCCTTTGTGAA
Source organism: Parasponia andersonii (assembly GCA_002914805.1). NCBI lineage: Eukaryota > Viridiplantae > Streptophyta > Magnoliopsida > Rosales > Cannabaceae > Trema > Trema andersonii. The sequence goes on along the minus strand of JXTB01000019.1, from coordinate 1,395,744 downwards.
ATGCTCTTTTCAAAGTCATAATTGTGATTACTGTCATTGCCCAGTTTATTATTTTATGGTAGTATGTTTGATGTTGTCCAATGGTCCTTATTGCCATCCCCATGTAACAGTCACTTTGTTCTCCTAATAAAGAAAATTACAGTATGTGTTTGGAATTATAACTTGTATATCTGTATGTACAATATTTTGCAGATCTCTCCACTTCTGGCCAGCCTACAGGCCACGATAGGAACAATTATTTAGCACATGATGATGATCGTGATGGTAATAGGGTTGTAAAGGACACAAAGACAATTGGATCAGCATATGACCGCTATCTCCAGAATGCGGTAATGATTTGAGCCTTTAAAACTGTGCTTATTTTCCTTTGTGGTGCATCTATCTATTTGCATGCTAAATCAATTATTCTTGTTGCTTCTAAAGCAAATTCCTTCGTTTGCTTCTGGGGAAGCCTATACGCTTGGTGGTGTTGGATTAGGAAGGGGTTATGTTGGTGCGCCTAATCACACAACAACTGATCATACTGTTATGGCTCATCATGGTGTTATTCGTGATTTATCACGGAATGGTCAGAATGCTAGTTTTGAAGATCAGCTCCCAATGGATGCGATAGCTAGGCCAGGACGTGAAATAGCCCCTTTACCTCCAGATGCTTCTAGCACTTTATATGTTGAAGGACTTCCTTCTGACAGCACTAGGAGGGAAGTTGCTCGTATCCTTTTTTGATTTGGTTATGCTACTAAGGAATTCTTGTTGTCTTTGTTTTTACAATATTACTTCATCGTGATAAACCCCATAACTCTTACTATAATTTTTCTGAATCCTTAACATCAGTTAAGATATCTTCCGCCCTTTTGTGGGATATAAAGAGGTGAGACTAGTGAGCAAGGAGTCCAGACATGTAAGTAATTTATAGGTCACAATTAACTCTTACGTTCAAGCTTAGGCTAACTTAGCTTGTTACTCCGACAGTGGGTTTGACTTATTTAGAGATGATTTAATAGTGATTCTCTGCTTCATTTGTACTGCAGCGTGGCGGAGATCCTATCATCCTTTGTTTTGTTGATTTTATGAATCCAGCGTGTGCTGCAACTGCTATGAGTGCCTTGCAAGGTTACTTGCCTATGTTTTGTGTTTACAGTTACTTTAGCTAATAGGTTATGGCCTAAATGCTGAATTTGTGACCCTGCTTGTTTGGGTTGGTGTTCACCTAATCATTCCCTTACAGCAAGGCGAATTTTATTTGCTTTCTAATTAATTGAAAATCTAAAGAGATGAAGACAATGATGGTACTGTGGTCTGAAATGCCTGGTGGTGCTGATTTTATTATTGGGTTACACAGGTTATAAAGTGGATGAACACAATCCAGAATCAAATTTTTTGAGGCTGCAGTTTTCCAGGTTCCCGGGTCCGAGATCTGGTGGTTCTGGGCCACGTGGTAAGAGGTGAACAGACTTTTAGGTAGTCAGAGACATCTAGATTTGTTGCAGATCACTGGTTTAGCGATACAAATTTTTATGCATCCTCCTTTTTTGGAAGTTTCGTAGTCGTTGTACCCAAAATATGCAAATTCATTTGTCCAGCCTTGGGGATACACTGACTCGTACTGATCACTTTGAAACGCATGTTGTATCTAGGGCTTATAGTTATGACGTTTCAGTCGTTTAACACAGATCATTTAATGTAATTTTTTTGGGTCAATTTCATGGCGAAATGTTCTTGTATTATTATCTTACAAATAAGAGTTTTCTAGTTTTTGACTTCATTGAATTTTCATTCCCAAGTTCGGGGGTACAAGGATATTTGTTCCAAGTGTATTTTTTAACGTTTCCTAACTTATTTGGTTTTTCCGTGTCTTAATTTCATATTATGATCACAAAAGAATAAGGGAAGAAAAAAAAAGGAATGCTGCAAATTGACTTGTACAGCATTGCTACATTACCTTTTTTTATATGTTTAAGCTGGCCTTAATGGGAATGGTTTATTACTGTTGTGGATCATTTAGTCTGGATGCCCATAATCCTTAAAGTCAAATTTAAATATACCTATAGTATGTTATAGAAGAATTAATAAGTCTTGTGGTGATAGTTGCTACAATTATCCCTTTTTAATCTGGGCTAAATTGGAATATGGCCTTATCTAGTTTTGGCCCAGACGTTCTCAAATATCATGAATTGCTTCTCATGGGTATATATATTTTTTCTTTTTATTTTCTCTAACACTTTACTTATAAAAATAAAAAAGAATTACAAAAGAATATGGAGCTTGGGATTTTTTTTCGATTCCGGTAGGATTTTATTAGAAAAATATCACACTTTAAACATTTCTTAGAAAAATATCTTTTTTAAAACTAATTACTAGTTATATACCACTTATAAATACGAAACCTAGTTACTAGTTATTATATAAAAAATGGTATTTTGATAAATAATTTTTTTAAAAAATGACATTTTTATAATAAAAACGGTATCAGATCTAAAAAAGATAACCCACCATGTTTTTCTAAAAATGCCGTACGAAGCCCAATTTTCACTTTTTTTTTTGTTCCTCTTAAGCTTAATGTTGAATTTTGGATCAGTGTTTGAAAAATTGTCTTTTTTCGAGCATTGTTAAATAATGGCCGAATTTTGATACTTATTTGAAAAATTAGACATTTTTGGTTTTTAGTAGATCAAAATTATTAATTTATTTTTTAAAAAATCCATCAACTATAAAAGGTCATTTATAAAAATAAAATTATAAAACGGCTGTTTATTAAGTAGGTGCTAAAAACAACCATTTTTCTTTTAAGTTGATCTAAGGAAAGAAGGACATTTCTCATAAATACTTTCTCATTTATTATAGAAGCTTGTGTAATTCTCATACCCCCGTAGTACGTACTAACGTGGCACATGCTTGAGGAACAAAGTACTCTTCTCTCTCTCTTTCTCTTTTTTAATTATTATATAAGCTTGTGAAATTCTTATACCTCCGTAGTACCTACAAACGGGTCACGTGCCTTAGGAACAAAATGCTCTTTTACTCGCACAGTTTTGACATATGATGTGTCAATACACGTCAGCTACCATGTCATAAAGTATAGTAAATATTGCCGAATGCACATTAGTTGATATGTGTGTGCCATGTTTATTGCCAAATCATATGACATATCATCGTAAGTTTTTACATGTTATTCGCTATATAACACCATCCGCGTCATAATTCATGTCATTCTATATCTCATTTTCTCGTAATTAACTTATTCTCCTTCATATTTGATATCTATTTCTTACACGTCATTTATGTAGATAAGGTATTACATACCCACACATATAAAATGTATAGGTAAAAATCTTTCTCTACGTAGTATTGCCCACATATTTTGAAACTTTTAAAATATATAGGTAAAATATTTTATCCATACATTTTGCAATGTGCATGTAAAAACTCTATTTTCTTGTGGTGTTTCTTATTATCTCACATACATCAAATAGATAATTTGACTTTGGCAGTAAAATCGTAATTTAATAAACTATATTATTGATTATTGAGCACTAAGATTTATTATCTAAGTATTCGTAATTAAATGCGTTGACATTAACTCTTAAATTGGTAATAAAACTCATGATCTCCATACTTATAAACATATTTTTCATACACATGAGAGTATACTATCAAACTACCCAGATTAGTCAACCAAATTGTAAGATTATAATGTTTATTAGCTCAAATAATGTAGTCTATAAATTTGACTTTATTATTTTATTTTTTTCATAAAATGAGGCTTAATTAATAATCTTCATTTATTATAAATTAAAAGAAAATATCTACTACTGCCCAATCTCTACCTCACCTCATTAAAGATAATAAAATTTCACATATACTCCCGGTATGAATTGATCCTAGTATCGAGATTTTAAATAATAGGTGCTCTTACCATTTAAGCTAACCCATTTTATCAAAATTTAAATTTATTATTCATTTCATAATTAAGACAACCATCCTTAACCATGTCCTTATGTAAATATATCTTCTTTAATAATGGTTTTTATTTAAAAAAGATATTTCACCTTGTCTACCGTACTATTACCTAACGTATACTGGGATTTCCATATATTCAAATTCAATAGTTTGGTGAATTAGAATCATCACTCACGATTGAAACAGAAAGAGCTACAACCCTCGTACAAGATTGAGTGCCCAACTTCTATTCTATGAGATATGAATTATGTTTAAGACTAGGTGTAGAAATATGTCTACCACACAAAGTTCTTCATGTAAATAATTCCATCATCAAATTTTGGTCTTCGAACCTTAACATGTTTTACATTTATATAAATAATCTCAGATAATAAATATTGCTTAAAATAGATTAATAAACAAAAGTGTCTTTGCCGAACTTAAATGTCACTGCAGGAAATCTAATACCTTCAATGCATAAGTCATTGAATGGTGCCATTGAATACCACTATTTTCGTATGAAAAGTACATATTCTTCCGGTTGTGTTTTCTTCCTTTTTCCCTTCCTCTACGAATGTAATGTCCAGCTTTAACATACATATTCATTTCTTTTTCCGTCACTCCCAAATTAGATTCTTCTTTCTTTTTTGTTTCGGCTAAAACCAGATCCCTTTTTAATCTCTATTAGTTGCTCCTTCGAAGTCAAAACTCAAGTCAAGTAATACTCAAATCTCAATATAAAGCTCATAAAGGTAAATTGATTCAAATGCTATTTGAAATGATACCATCTCAAGCATGAAAGCTCTTTGAATATGATGAGACCAATATCGAACCCCACTATCTCCTCCATGAGAAGCACCATCACGGGCCTTCAAAACTTCACGAAGAAATGAGAGATAAGAATGTCTTTGAGGATGGATTTGTAACTTTGAATTCCCAGATCAGTAGTAATTAACATAATATTATGGTCATATTGATCCATCATAGACCCTCGTCTATTAATTCCTTGGAAAATCCATGCTAAATATGATGGAAATGCATTTTTAGTTTATCTAGGGTATCTTCTTTACTACAGTCTCCCCTATGTACGTTTTTCTTTTCTAGTAGTATTTTTCCTAATGGATTTTGCTAGTCAGGTTTTAATAAGGCACAATGCAATGGCTTATTTTCCTTTCAGGATTGTTTCCTTTGTCGTTTTGGTTGTCTCTTGCCTCATGCAATTTTTTTTTTTCTTTTGTCTATACACTCATAAAAGTTTCTAGCTGAGAGTTGTTGTGTAAAAACCCGGAATTTTCGAGGGTAATTTGGACATTTTACCAATTTTTTGGATAAAATATTGTGGGGACTAATTTGTAAAAGTTTTGTTCAGATGGACTAAATTACAAATTTTGGGGGACTAGATTGATAGAGATTTGAAATTTTGGAGACTTATGTGCAATTTTTGAAAAATTGCATAGCCCAATAAAGAGGGGCCACGTGCACATCTTTTTCTCATCTCTCTCTCTCTTCTCTCTCCTCCCTCCCCCGAAACCTCTCTCTCTCTCTATCGTCTCTCTCTCTCTCGGCCGATCTCCCGCAGAGCCGCTGCCAGCCACTGTCCGCCCACGCCACTGGTCGGCGTCGACTCCCCGTGCTGCGCCGAAGCTCCGCCGCCCGTCTTCGCCGCTCACCACCGCCTGGTTCGCTGGAAATTGCAGGAAAAGCCGGTTGGAGCTCTATCGGAAATCCGGCCACCAGAGACGATTCCGGCCACGTTTCGGCCTCAAACCGGTCTCGTTGGATTCGTCTCATCGCAAGGATCATCAAGGTATATATATCTCAACTCCATTTTGCCCGGATTGAAAGTTGCCATTTTTGGTCATTTCGAGCTTTTGGATATTGTTCTTGATCCGACCGTTGGATTGTAATTTTAACTTCATTTTTGGAATGTACTCGAAAAATGAAGAAGTTTGATATATATATTATGTAGTTTGGTGATCGGCACAAAAATCGAGATCGGACGGTCGAGATTTTGTCTCGTTTTACGTGCCACCGGTCCGGTATGGACCCGGACCCGAATTGGATAAGTTATATGTCTAACCTAGCTATTTTGGGTGCTAGGAATCCAGTGAAGAGGTCCGTTTGTAGAATTGAAGCTCCGGTGAGAAAGTTGATTTTTTGCACGAGGACGATCGAGGGCTTGGAATTGGATCCCGACCCTCCGGGCGATCGTCAATGACACTTTAAGGACTTAATAGCGTGGTGTCGCTATTCTGTTGAGGTAGGGGTTTAGTTACCTACGTTTTATACCGTTTTTGAGTTAAAACTTATTTTCTGCAACATATAAGAACAAGTGTATTTTTAATGATTTGAATTATATGTGATGGAATCTGGTTATACGATATATACTGTACTGCTCTGGGAATTCACTGTGTGCAGGTTATTTTGTATATATCAAAAATAAGGCCGTTATGCTGCCCGTTTTTCTATAAAACCCTATTATGCATGTTTTATTGAAAAACCAGAGTACAGTAGTTTTTACACTTCAGTTCTGTATTGCACGTGTCATAGGATCATACATGAGCACCGTGTTAGCATCGTGGGTTTTACAGTGTAGCGCTGCGTGCCCCACCGTCTGTGAAAGTCCGTAAACTTGCGCAAGGTCTTGTTACTTCTGATTACCTCCCAATTTGGCAGGTGTAGGCAATTCGGTTGCCCCTCCAGGTTTGGTAGGCGACACGTGGGTGTCCCCTCCGGGTATGGGCTTAGGTATCAGGCAGGCTGTTAGGTACACTTAGTGCCATCATCCTAGGTTTCCGCAGATGAAAGGATGTGAGCTCATGGGTATGGGTTGATTTGTGTCATATGCATATGGAGTGATGGTTTTTATTACACTGTTATATATATATTGGCTCCCGGTTTGGATTATATATATACGTGTATGTATGTTTTGGATTTGAACTAACCATGCAGGAGATTCCCATCACTGAACTGTTTTTCCCTGAGATAACTATTTTCGTACTGGGCATTGTATGCTCACCCCCCTTACCTTCCTCTTCAGGTGGTGTCCAGTGCGATTTTGGTGATCAAGAGGAGTAAGAGGTCATCGGGATTGCAGTTCGCCTCTTGGTAATGCTAGGAGTTTGTTGTCATAGTCTTTGGACTATTTGGAATTTTGTGTTAGCATTGAACCAAGATTACTGCTTTCTATTCTGTCTGCAAACTTATGTATGCCATTTCTGATATTTGACATCTGTTGGGAATGATGATGATGATGGGTTTTGAAATTTATTTCATATTTTTAAGTAATTGTTCAATCTATGTTTGGTGGTGTATACGAACTGTGGGAGTGGTTCACGGGATAGAATTCCGAACATTTTATTTAAATGGACTGTTTTTATAAAAACTAGAACTTTTGACACTTTTCAAATAAATTAAGGAATTTTCCACTTTTGTGAAATTCCCCTTCTGCCACTAGCCCGGATTTTGGGTCGTGACATATTGTGTGCAAGAAAGGCAGTGTTGAATGCCAAGTTAGCTAGGATACTTTGGTTCTGCCATGAGGTTTGTTTTCCTTGTTGGTCATTGTTCGTATATATGGGTAATGACAGAGACGTATACAAAATATATGCATACGCGGCGATAAAACATGTCTTTTAACCAACCATGTACGATTTTTGAAGTAGGGTCACCAAAGTTCATACGTAGCTAATAAAGTATGCTATATCATTGTGTATGTTTTGAATATATATATATATATATATATATTGCGTAGGATATGGATGCATTCCCGTTCATATTTTAACCAATACAGATTATATTCTGATCAATATAAATTGGTTAAAATATGATTTGTATTGGCAAAAATATGAATGAGATTAGTCTTCTTTCTTTGAGAGGAAACTAGTCTTCTTTATTTGAGAGGACTACATCTGTAGCCTTTTGTGTAATCTTAGAATTACTATTATATATTTATAAAGAATAAGTTGTACACAACACTTATTAACTTTTTTAATTATTATTATTATATCAGTAGATTTGAAATTGGTGATATTACGTATAAAAAAATAATAAAATGTGCTCTACAGGAATGTCCCATTTTTGAGACCCTGTTTTAGTACTTGAGTCGTTTTTATTTTTGAGAAAATTAGAATATATCATGTGAGCTAGTTTAGAGGCATGATTTATCTGCTCAGTTTTCAAATAACAACAATATCCAGATTAATAAGTTTTGATACAATTTCCACCATTACATGCACTAATTTAGTCAAAATTAAGTACGAACGTATGGTGATCAACCTCTATTAATGAAACTGGTACAACATGTAAAATCCTAAATTTTATAGGAGTAATTAAGTAATTTTACTTCAAAGGTATTTTGATAATTTGGGATTAATTAAATAAAAATCAGAAATAAATTTTTGGTGTTGAATTTAGACAAGATAAAATCTAGGTACATTTGGAGCAAAAGTGAAAAAAGAAATTTCAAATCGGGGATAAAAGTGTAATTAATGAGGTGAAAGAATCTTTTAAAATTGTGGTCAAAGTGGAATTTCAGAAACTTAATTTTCGGTCGAATCAGATTGCGCCACGTGTCCCACTGCTACAGTTTTTGAAAAATTGCATAAAAACCCCTCATTTCTTCTTTCTTCTCCATGGAACCCTCTGTCACTGTTCATTTGAGCCTCCACCAGCTACCGTCGTGCCAGATGCGCTCACCCGCCGTGACCAGAAGATGCCGATGAACCAGCATTGGTACTGCCGCCGTGAACCGCCGCCTCTCGCTGGAGAAATCGCAGCCCGAAGTTTATGCCACCAGATCGGTTTTTCGTCTGCCGTTCCGCTGTCTTAAGTCCGATCACCGCACTACCACCACCGTTGGATTCGTCTCGACTCCAGCTTTGATTTCCGACCACTCGCGGCCTCCAACTCGGCTCCGGTGAGAAGTTGACTACTATAGCAATATTTTAATAATGAATTTTTGTGGTATTTTCGTAATTATTTTGGAATTGAGTTATTTTTTCCGAGAAAATTTTATCACGTGAAAGAGGAGTTTGAAAATGAAATCTCATGATTTTTAGGTGTTAAAACGATAACCGGAAGATCGTTAATTATCGGGATGAAAATGTGGTATTTTTCTAATTATTTCCAAAATGTAGTATTTTTATAATTTTCAGATTTTTGATCCCATTTAGTGTTCGGGACCCCGAAACTGAGTTCTGATTTCGAATTTGGACTCAGTGAGGTCGGGACATGAAGTTTGATATAACATACCATTATTTTCTGAAGTGGCACGGAAATCGAGAAAATAGCTTGTAAATTGTACCGTTTTGCGTGCCACAGGCCGGTCCCGTACTGGAACCCGTTTTTGACGAACTTTATATCTAAATCAATATTTTTGAGTGTTCTGAATTCAGTGGTGACCTCTGTTTCTCAATATGAGACTTCGTTTGAAAAGTTAACTTTTCAAGTGAACGTGACGAGATTCAAAAACGACTGTCTGAACAACCTGGTAATCAATTGAGGATAATTCTAGCATCGTTAACTCAGCATAATTACTATTTCGAGGTAGGGGATTCAATTTCCTTGTTTTCTATTATTTACATTAAAATTGGAATTTATTCTGAAAATGAAATTTCATGATTTTATTAAATTGAATTATTTGAATAGTTATTTTAATGAACTATGAATTTGTGAAACATTGTGGACTGTTCTAGATATTTTTAAATATGATTTTATACAAGTTTTTATACTTGGAATTTGGTAAAACCATATAAACTGTACTTTTGGATTTTAAAGTACAAAATGGATTTTGATTAAAAATCAGAGCATGTCTAGAATGTTAAACTACTGCATGGTTGTTTGAGACTATATATATTGCATATTTCATACGATCATGTATGAGAGTCGTCTTAGGCATCACGGTATTGTAGTAGGCAGACTAGTACATCCGCCATCGGTGAGAGCCCGTAAACCTGCGTGGGGTTTGATTTCTGACTATCTCTATTCGGTAGGCGTAGGCATTCAGTGCCCTTCCGGTTCGGTAGGAGTTGATATATGGGTGTTCCTATGATTTTCAGAGATAGATGTCAGGCAGAAAGCACTCAATACATGTAGTATAAGTTGCTCTAGTAGTGATGAGAGGATGAGAACTCATATGATGTGTTGATTTATGTGATGTGCACTATGCTTGTTTTATTATAGTTTTCTATCTGCTTTAACCTGGATATATATCTAGTTTTTGTTTTAGTATAGTTTTCTGTAAATGGTTTAAATCCTTAATATTTATAGAATGGCTTTCCGATACTACTGTCTTGTCAAATAAATGGATATTGTTAGCATTCTTGTTAAGTGTGTTACTTTGAAAATATCTGTAACTATATATGCCATGCTAGTGTGATGTTGAGGTGTGAATGATGATGCTCAATGAACTATCTGAGAATTTAATTTTTCTTAAAAATTTTTTGTCTATGTTTATTGGTAACTATGACCTGTGGAATAAGTCCATTGGTAAAAAAAAATAATAATAAAATAAAAAAAAATTGTGAAATTCTCCTTCTGCCACTACCCCAGGGTTTGGGTCGTGACAGAAATTGTAATATCAGAGCTTTGAGTTTTAATACCTCAAACATAGCACCATTAAACTAGATTGAAATTGTTTTTATAACGATATGCATCATTACCTCACTAATAGTTTGGTATATCATTTCAGACTTTCAAAAATACCTCATAGGAGAGCTCCGAGGCACCAACCTGGTGCCGAGCCCCCTCCAATTCCACAAGACTTCAATCAATTTTTCGAAGTTATGCGTCATGCTTTCAGTGAGATACAAGGTCCTAACCTTCAGACTTAACCTCAACCACAGCAAGAGCGTCAACCCGATCAGGCTGATCATCTTCAGAAGTTTATCCGCCTTCAGCCTAGACAGTATGATGGAACCCTCAACCCACTAGTTGCCAACGCATGGTTGCGTGAGATGACACGACACTTTTGAACCCTGGGTACTCCTAGAGAGTTTTGGGCTGCGTTTGCTATCTCTCGCTTGATGGGAAATACTATCCATTGGTAGGAGACAATTGAGGTTATGCAAAACGTAGAAGGCATAACTTGAGAAGAATTTGAGAGACTCTTCAAAGAACATTATGTAAATGATGATCAATAAGCTGAAGTGGTTGGTCATTTTGAGAGACTTACTTAGGGGAACAGAATAGTAAACCAATACGTGATGGAGTTCACAGAATTGGCAAGCCTTACCCTTAGCCCAGTGGTGAGTGACACTTACCGAATTGTGAAGTTCAAGAATGGACTGAATCGAAACATCCATAATCATATTTCTATTCGTTCATTTGCCACTCTTTCTGAAGTAGTGCTAGCTGTCCAACGAGCTGAAGCCGTAGAAAATGAGCAAGGTGCAAATAGGAATAAAAGTAATGAGAGAAAAATGAATCCCTAGTGGTAGCCAATTTTCTCTGCTTTCTCTCTCTGTTTTTCTATGACACTCTCTTCTCAAGGGGGTGTTTTACATGTAACTATTGTGTCTGGTTGCTAGAGAACTTTTCTTCTAACTATAGAGAGATTAGTAAACCCTAATAAGCTTATTGGGCTTGTTGGGCTCAACTGCTCATTAAATGACTATTGGGCTTTAATTTGAGTTAGACAGAGGACTAGATGGATCCATAAATCCCAAGCTCCAATTGACTATATACCCACTATCATAATTAATTCTTAATTAGGATTGGGCCTTGTCCATTAATATTGGGGCACACCACTATAGGCCCAATATTAAATTCTTGAACTAAATTTCATTTATTTTCTGTAAAGCTTATCAACAATTAATTAGCTTGATCCATTTAGTATATACTATATCTATAAACATACCCCCAATGCAATGCCGTATTAGTAGGATGAAATTACCGTATTACCCATCTAATGGATAATAGTTGACTATAGTGTTTATATCTGCTTATACAAACACAGTCAAATTCACATAATGAATACTAGGGCCCTGGTTTATATTATCCAAGTACTTGAAAAAACTCAAAGTGACATCATATGCATGGTGTCCATCATGAAAAACGTTCTATACATTTCTTATACCTTATCTTTCAAGATATCGGAGTTTGAACCATAAATCAGAATTAGTCTTTTAGTAACTCAAAAAGAAAAAACACACGAAAGTAAGTTCGTTAATCACTAGGATTAAGGTCTTCTATAATAGTGCTAGATTAGTAAAATTAGAAATTTGAGTTACGATACTTAACCTCAAATTCTAATTCATTAGGTCCTGTTCGATGCTGTTATAACTTTCTTATAACATACTAGTGTTTCTATCCGAAGACTCACTTCGATAATTATAGACTTCATTAATTAAATAGACAATACTACATTCTATGGCATAGTAAAGTATTCTATCTTCAATATGCAGAATACGAACAATTTAATTTAGACATAATGAAATAAAGAATATAATATCTCCCACATATGAACTCATTATACGAATAATTTTTTATTACTCATTTCATGTCTTGGAATCTTTTAGATGTTTGCATAAGATAAACATTCATAACACATGTATATCAATAGGACATAAATGAAATAGAAACTTATAACATGGAATTTATTAATAACAAATAGATACTAAATAATCTAATAAATATTATTTATAATGTCTAAATAATAAACTGCTTTATAGGATATTATTGCAATACTAGGACACTTCAGACATCATGATTGCATACATAGTTATATGTTGGCTTGAATGGATATGTACTGATTTTGATGGATGTTTTACAATGATTTAGAATGTTCGAATCGTTGGACTATGATTTTCACTTGAGTTTTGTGAACCGTTTGGAATGGAATACTAATCATGTAGGACCTTCAACGTGAGTATATTTTCTTTCATATAAAAAATTGTAATCGATTCTCTACTGAGCATTCATGTGCTCACCCCTTATTTATTCCCGATTTCAAGTGTTGATTTATTTTGGTGAAATTGTCTTGGTGACTTGTCAAGGTTGTTTGGCATATGTGTATCGTTTCTCACATCTTTATTAGTTGGTTCGTACTCTGTATCATTTTTCTTTCTAAGTCAAATTTATTTAGACAATAATAGTATATTTACTAAGTGATGTATGAGGATGATATTGCTATTAAATTTAGTACTTAGAAACACAAATGATTTTATGTAGATTATTTGAACAATAGACCTAAGATTTTAATTTGACTAATTTCTCTAAATATTATAAATTTAAAAATGTTTCTAGATTAATCAATTGGAATTCCTCTAAACTTTGAATAGAGTAGTTTCTTGAAAATCTATATTAATGAGAGGTTTCTTTAACTTGAATTTTACTTATTTGTAAGAAGTATAATTTTAAACCTCTAGTACTCGATTTTCTGAAATTTTGGAAATACACTGTTTATCACTGTTTCAACTAAAAATTACTAAAAGTCACGACCTTAGAATTTTGGTTGTGATAGTTTTGGTATCAGAGCATCAGGCTTCAAATCCGTCTAGGATCTTGCCTGTGATATTTTGGTATTTAAAAAGGGAGGTAGAAAAGTATTTGACAAATACTTCATACATCACTTAGGAATTGACTAAATATGTTGTCTTTGCTTCGATTCACTCTGAATCCTTCGTTCACCCCCTGAGTGGAACTTTGGTATCCTTAGGATGGGTATACCTCTGAAATTCTACTCTTAGAAGTGACGAGGATGACACAAGACGAGTGAATTCTACTCTTGTCGAAATTCCTAAATTCAAATAGGCATTCATTCTTGTACTCCTATGTCCATTACTATGATAAGCTACATGAACCATATAGGTTCTAAGATAGCAATTCAGTGTCTTGTATTTTGATTGACATGATTTGACATTATTTGTGCTTGTGGGATTGTGATTTAAATTTCTTAGAAATTATTTGTACGTGACTAATCAATTTGAATGTTTGATAAATCATTTCCATGGTCTTATATCATTCATTGATAGGACTTTTGGATGGTCATGATATAATAATTTTCATTCATGTATTGATTTAATGATATGAACTTGCTAAAAAAAAAGGTTCTTGTCTAGTCTTACCAAGTTTAATTTTTGTAGGTAAATTTTTTTTGAATTAGTAGAATCTAATTGGTTAATAAATTGGTATGAAAAGTTATGTTTACTTGAATATTGTAAACACTGATTTTGTCAAATTTGTTTGTGTGGCCTTTAACTGTAGAAATTTTAGAAATTTTGAAAATTGGTTAGACTTAAAACCTGATTAATTGGTTTTGAAACTTTGAAAAATTCCAATTTGATAATATTGGTTTTGAATAAGATAAACATTTGCATATGACCAACTAAATATATTTGTATTCAAAGGAATTATATATATCTTAATTTTGAGAGATGGTTATGTATATGTGATTCATATTTTTTAAGAATGGTACCTTTAAAAAAAAATTTATCGAGTTTCTACTTAGCACTTGAATTTTGAAATAAAGAAAGGTTCTTATAAAATTGATTTAAAAATTGATATGGAATTAAACATAAAGTGTTTATGGAAAAATATGTGAGAACTTTTGGCAACAAAGTTGATTTCTTGGAAAAGATTTAATGTGATTTAACATGGTATACATATAAATTCTTGGACATTTGTACATACATTTCTAAAAGTCAAATTTATAAGATTTTGTTACAAAAATTTTGCTAAGTAAAAATTGGTTATGATAACTTGTTTGGAACCTTGGATAAATGGAGAAAAATTATATCTTAAAAACTTATTTTGAAAGTTTTGTGAGTTCTTGTTATTACGGCTTTATTTATCTTATTGCTTGGATTTACTAGTTTATCTAAGTTTTTCATTATGTATGTATATATGGCATGTTGAATGACAAATATATGATTTTGATTGAATTGTTGAATCCTTTGTATTTTATAAATGTCTTGTTAAATTGATAGGTAAATCAAGTGGAATTGACTTTACCTTGTTAGTCTCAATTGGATAACAGAATACTTGTGTGGATGATTTGACTTGATACCCTAATTGTTGGGAACTACTCGTATTGAAGACTTGAGATATTGTCTTGTGAACTTTTTTTTAAAAAAAAGGGGATTGTTTTCTATAAACTTGCCTTACAAATTAAGTGAGGTTTAAAAATAAATAAATAAAAATACACTTGACACACTCTATTATTTTCTAAAATACTTTATTGGTTTTTCCTTTTGTTAAAATATTTTACAGAAAGCAGTTTTAATAAAATTAGTAGAGTGTGGTGACTTTAAAAATTATAAAGTCTTAAGAAAGCCTCACTAAAGCATTATTTAAAATTTTTCATTAATGAAGAATAATGGGAAAAAAATTATTTGCATAATGAGATTTGCCAATAAAAAGAATATATGCTTTTAAAATCCTTTGGAGATGTGTTTGGAAACTATGAAAAAGTTTTGAAAAATTTTAAGAAAATTTCTATTATGTTTAACTATGATTTAAGAGATATTGTCATGTTTTAACTGCTTGATAGTTTTATTAGTAAACTATATGTCAAGCAAGAGACTTCTTCTTATCGTACTCACTTAATAGGAAGTGGAATTGGTGTGTTAGACACGAAATTGATTGACTAATGATGACAAGAATCAATCTTGTCGATGTATTCCCTCTTGGTGTTAATGGGTGAATACTTCTTATGGTACATTGCTTATATTGACTCTTAGGAATTTTTGTAGACTCTGATTAAAATCTATTATAGATTAGAGTCATCATTGAGTCCGTTGGTATTGAGTTCAGCTTGTGACTCATTACTTGATTTGAGATAGATCCAAACATCATTATGGTGGTATAATTGATGGTATTTGAAACCAGTTACTCATGGATATATTTAGAGAGTTGTTGAACTCTTGCTCTTATATTTTCAAAAATAATACTTAGAGTTCAAGTTTGGTTTACCTTTGGCCAAAGCAAGACCTTATTGAGAACTAGTGTAGTATTCCTATATGCCCCTAATATTTGTGCTACATGTTTCCGAAACTATTTAAAAAAAATTGTCGATTTAAAAATGAAATGAGGTTAGATGAGATACAGGTATCGCTGCAGAAACAATTTATTCTATTAAAACCTTATTTCTGAGGCATGGTAGTATTTTAATAGATATATTTGCATTTTGAGTATTGAGTCGTTTTATATGACTTCCTTTGTTCCAAAGACTTAGAGAGTCTTTAGAAGTGATTGATAGTTTGGGATTATTTTATAATCCTACTTTGGGTAAAGAAACTTGAAGAGTCTCTAAATTTAATTACGGTATGAGTTAATACCTTATGGTATTATTTGGGTAAAAGACTTGGGAGGTCTATGAATTATATTTTTGTTATGTAGGTACTTATATCTTATGTGCTTGGACAACAGTGATTTATCTAGTGATATTTGTTGTGCTAAGTGTTTATGCGTAGAGAGTTCCATTCATAGTGATTCTAGTCTTTTCCTTGACTAGAAATATCTTATGTGCATGATCGTTACTCACTCGTTATGAGGAACAGTAAATGACTTATGTCATTGTACTCTTGTTATCGTTTCTGACCTCTGAAACCTGTCTATCTTATGTGGTGTAATACAAGTGTAATCGTTTTCAATTCAAAATATTGCTGGGTGTAATCTCATGTTGATAAGAATGTTGTTAAAGTCTTTGGACTCAGGGATTACCAATCTGGAGTCATCGTTTTCCATTTCTTATGTCGACATCTTGTATTAACTCGTGTTAGATTCGATACTCCTACACACTATAATTAGTAGTTCACTCTTTTTTGACTCTTATCCTTTATTGTTTTACTTGTACCCCTATCGTGTTTGAATTTCAGGACGAAATTTTTTTAAAGGGGGAAGGATGTAAAATCTCAAAACTTTTTAAATGTAAATAAGTAATTTTGGTGCAAAGGGAATTTTGGTAATTTTTTATTTTCTGACTTAATTAAAAAAAATTTGAAATATTTAATTTTAAATTATTGGAGTTGAATCTGGACAATATAAGGTCCACGTATGTTGGGGCAAAAATGGAGAAAAATTAAAATTGAGGACTTAAAAATAAATGAGAAATGGACTAAAGTGAAAGAATCTTTTGAATTTGTTGCCAAAGTGGAATTTCCAAAAGTTATTTGGTTAAATCAGAGACTGACACGTGTCTTACTATCTACAGTTTTCAAAAAATTGCCTATTAATCCCTTAAATTCGCTTTCTTTCCCCCACGAAGTCCCCGGCCATTTTTGAAATCTCATCCCCATTGTACTATTCATCCAAAGTAGCTCCAACCATCATACCACCCGATGCACTGCCTCGCATCCTCGCCCAGCTGTCGATGAAGCAGCGGTAGCCGTCGCCACCTCCTTCCGTCACCGGAGAACCGAAATCCGCTACCTTCTCGGTTTTGCGGCTGCCATTTAGACATCCGGCATCCATTCGTGCCAAATTCGGTACCATTGGACTTATCTCGACGTCGCCGATCTTTTTTGACCATCCACGACCTCTAACTCAGCACCAGTGTGAATCTCGTCACAGTAGCAATTTTATAATATTTAATTTTTGTAGTATTTTCATAATTATTTTGGAATTGAAATATTTTATCTGTAAAAATTACACCACGTGAAAGAGGAGATTGAAACAAGAAAACTTATTGTTTTGAAGTGTTGAAATGGAGTTTGGGAGTGAGTTAATTTTCGAATTGAAAGAAATGGTATTTTTTTAATTATTTTCTAAAAGTGATATTTTTATAATTTTCAGATTCTAGGGACCTCGAAACTGAGTTTTGACTTCGAATTTGGACTCAGTGAGGTCGAGACATGAATTTTGATATAAAATATTATTATTTTCAGAAGTGGCATGAAAATCAAGAAAATAGCTCACGAATTGCACCGTTTTGCATGCCACGGGTTGGTCTCGCACCGGGACCCGTTTTCGACAAAATTTATGTCTAATCCAACATTTTTGGGTGCTCTGAATTCAGCGGTAATGTCCGTTTCTCAATCTGAGGCTCTGTTTGAAAAGTCAACTTTTTAAGTGAACATGATAGGATCCAAAAACGACCGTCTGAATAACCAGTTGATTAATAGAGGCCTTTTCTAGCGTTGCCATCTCGTTAAAACTACTAATTCGAGGTAGGGATTCGATTATTTGATTCTAAAATTAATTTAATTTATGAATTTTTCATATTTTAAATAAATATAGAATTTCGTGAAATAATCTATAAAAATTGTGTTTATGTATATTTTTGATCTGATTTGAGATATAAACTGCCTGGGAGATATGTCACACTGGTTGGCGTGTCATATATATTGTCATGGATTATTTTCTGCAAGAAATTAGATTTTTGGGTTTTGATAAAACAATAGCTGTTATAATGCTGAAATTTTTAGAAAATCCAAAATGGTTTGAGAACTCAGTTTTGAGAACTAAAAATAATTTGATTAAAGAATACTGCATGGTTATTTTGAAATTTTGTGGAAATGGTGCGTATCCTTATTCTGTCATTTATATAGTATTTGCAGGTACTCACATATTTGCACGGCAGACGGACTTACGATGCCCACATAGAGTGATCGGACTTACGACGCCTCTTTAGGTAGTTTGGACTTACGAGTGATTCACTAGGACACTTCGGACATCATGAATGTATACATGGTTATATGTTGGCTTGAATAGATATGTACTGGTTTTGATGGATATTTTACAATAGTTTGGAATGTTTGAACTGTTGGACTATGATTTCCATTTGAGTTTTGTAAACTGTTTGGAATGGAACACTAACCATGCAGGACCTTCAACGTGAGTATATTTTTTTTTTACATATAAAAACTTACAATCGATTCTCTACTCAGAATTCACGTGCTCACCCTCCTTATTTATTCCCACTTTCAGGTGTTGATTTATTTTGAGGAAATTGTCTTGGTGACTTGTCAAGAGTATTTGGCATATGTGTGTCATTTCCCACATCCTTATTACTTGGTTCGTATATTGTATCATTTTTCTTTCTAAGTCAAATTTATTTAGCCAATAGTAGTATATTTACTAAGTGATGTATGAGGACAATATTGCTATTAAATTGAGTACTTTGAAATACAAAAAATTTTATGTAGATTATTTGAACAATGGATTTAAGGTTTTAATTTGACTAATTTCTCTAAATGTTATAAATTTAAAAATATTTCTAAATTAATTAATTAGAATTTCTCTAAACTTTGAGTGAAATATTTTCTTGAAAATCGATATTAATGAGAGGTTTTCTTAATTTGAATTTTACTTATTTGTGAGAAGTATAATTTTAAACCTATAGTATTCGATTTTTTGAAATTTTAGAAAAATATTATTTATTACTGTTTCAACTAAAAATAACTAAAAATTACTAAAAGTATATATATATAGTTAGTTGGAAACGTAAACAAAAACTACTTTGACGAGTACTTATGCGATTTACTAAACAAATTAAATACGCATATATGTCATAATATCACGTTTCATGCAATCATTACCACACTTTTATTTATTTATTTTTCTTTTTTTATCATTGGCCAAAATATTTCTTTGTATTTTGCTAGACATCATGTTAAGACCTGAGATGAGACTTACTGTCGTTATTGTCCTTTCACAAATATATTTCAAATAATTGTATCATTGTTGGGATTAAGATACGGAAAACGATGAAAGAACAATCATCGTTGGGATTTCGACAGCTTTGGTAAAAGGATTAGTATTTGATTTCCTGCAGTAACGAAGAACGTCACAAACACACATGTCATATAATGGATTTTTTGGGTAACTCGGATTATATTAATTGTTTAAGTTTTTCAAACTTACTAGAATGGAAAGCTTGGCTATGAGCAGGATTCTATTTGTAAAACCCCTTGCAAATTGTAAGAGTAAAATGATCTTTTGGCCCAATTTTAATTTTAAAAAATAATGATGAAATATATTTAAAATTCGAATTTTGGGTTGTAATGTGAAAATTTTTGAGGGGACCAATTTACAAAACGGAAGGACTTAATTGGATGAAATTTTCAAACTAGGGACTAATTGGAAAAATCTAGAGGTCTATGTATTGATGGATACGTGATCTGTAGCCTATTTCTTCTCTCTCTCCTTCCGATTTTCTCTCTCGAAAATCTAGCAAGACAAGTCGAAATTCCGACGAGCTTCGACGAGGCACTTTTCAGCATCGTCGAACACCGCCATCACCCGCGGTCGACAGCCTAGCTCTAGACGATTCTCGTGCCGCCATCCCCGCCGCCAGACAAAGTCCTGTTTGCCACCGATAATGCCATGAAGCCATGGTTGATTTTTCGTTGTCGACACCGATTTTGGCATCAAATCGCTACGAAAATAGTTAGGTTTGATTCGTCTTATTACGATCTTTAACGTGGTATATATGTCTTGATGCAATATTACCCGGATTGAATTTTGCAATTTTCGTCAATTTTGAACTATTTTAATTTTTTATTTAAATTTTTAATCCGACCATTAGATCATAAAATAAACTTCATATTTGTGATATACTAGTGAAAATAAAAATTTTGATATATATATTGACTATATTTGGCGATAGGTACGAAAATCTCAGTCTAACGACTTAGATTACCTCTATTTGCATGCCATATGTACAGGTTCGGTTCGAGCTCAAATCGGTCGAATTAAATGTCTAACCTATCATTTTTGGGTGCTCTGAATTCATAGTGTGAACTGTTTCATGATTTGAAGCTCCGATTGAAAATCGAATTTTCAAACATATCGATCAAAAGGTTCAAAAATGACGTTTGACCCTCCAAACGACGTAAAATTTTCTCCATAGCCCTGTAACGCTATTTGGACACTCGATTGAGATAGGGATTCGATTACTTGATCTTCAAATTGATTGAATTTTAATTTTTACATATTTTGAATAAATATAGAATTTTGTGAAATAATTCATAAAAATGTGATTTATATATGTTTTGACATAATTTCAGATATAAACTGCTTAGGAGGTATGTTACACTAGTTGACATATTATATATACTGTTTTGAACTATTTTCTGCAGGAAATTAGATGTTTGCATTTTGATCAAAAATAGCTTTTATGATGTCGAAATTTTTAGAAAATCCCTAACGATTTGAGAACTCAGTTTTGAGGACTAAAAGTGGTTTGATTAAAGAATACTGCATGATTATTTTATGATTTTGTGCAAATAGTATATATCTTTATTCTGTCATTCATATAGCATTTACATGTATTCATATATTTACGCGGCTGTCGGACTTATAGTACCCCACTTTGGATGCTCGGACTTCCGGTCACCTCTTAAAGTGGCTCAGACTTACAGGTAATCTACTAAGACACTTCGGACATCATGATTGCATACATGGTTATATGTTGGCTTGAATAGATATGTACTAGTTGTGATGAATGATTTACAATTGTTTAGAATATTTGAACTATTGGACTGTGATTTTCACTTTGATTTTATGAACTATTTTAAATGGACCACTAACTATGTAGGACCTTTGACGTAAGTATATTTTCTTACCATTAAAAACTTGTAATCGATTCTCTACTGATTATTCATTTGCTTATTCCCTACTTCCTCCCATTTTCAGGTGATGATTTATTTTGAATAATTTGTTATGGTAGTTTGAGAAGCTTTTTTGGCATATGTATTTCGTCCCTACATCTTCATTAGTCGGTTCCTATTCTATATCACCTCTTCGTTTTTATGTCAAATTTATTTAGCCAATAATAATGTATTTACTAGTAGGTATAAGGATAATTTTTCTATTAATTTGAGTACTTCGAAATGCAAATAATTTTAAGTAAATTTATTGGATATTGCATTTAAGTTTTAAATGGACATGTTTTACTAAAATATATGAAATAAGTAAGGTTCTTAAATTAATTTGTTTAGAATTTTCTCTAAACTTTAAATGAAGGATTTCCTTCGAAAATTAATATTAATGAAATATTTTTTTGATTATGAAATTTAAATACTTTTAAGGACAAACACAAAATTTCAAGTACTCGATTTTCTAGAATTTTGAAAAATCATTATTTATTATTATTTCAGCATAAAATTATTAAAAGTCACGGCTTTAGATTTTCAGTCGTGATACTATTTAATTTAATTGTCTATATAACTTGACCCAACAAAATTTTGACGGCGTATGCTGAACTTTTTTCAACAAATTATATATATATATATATATATATATTTGCCAATCCAATAGGTATTTTTTTTCTTTACCTATGGGTAGGTATTTTTTTTTTAGCCGTTGGATCACCATCTAATGGTGNTCCATCCGAGTATTTTAGGGATTATGTTATGTAGAAGACCAAACTTTCATGCAATAACAGTCAGTTCGTAATGCTTCTGCCTCACTTCTACCATCCAAATTATCATCATCTGCAATAAACTCAGGTATACTTGATAAATCTCTATCTATCAGTTTTGTATAAATGATCTAGGGTTTGTATTTGGCAATTGTAATCTCATATTCATCCTAACAGACTAGTCTCATTCATATTTTGGCCAATACATTTCATATTTTAACCAATCTATGTTGGCTAAAATATGACCTATATTAGTCAAAATATAAACAAGATCAGTTTCATCGAGGGGACTATATTTGTCCCTTATTATATATATATATATAGGTTGCCAATCCAATAGGTATTTTTTTTCTTTACCTATGGGTAGGTATTTTTTTTTTAGCCGTTGGATCACCATCTAATGGTGATCTAATGGTTATAATGAAGTGCATGAAAAGACGTACATCATTAATGCTCTTTCTCTCTCTTATTTTTTACAATAAAAAAATGTGCATGCTAAATTTTTATTGGACAAATTGATACCTATACATAGGTAAAAAAAAAAAATATCTACTGGATTGGTGCCCTATATATATATATATACCGACACACAAATCGCCAGCTATTTTTTCAGCACAAATATACATGCGACTCATAATAAAGTATTAGTTTCTTTACACGTCTTAATTATTAATATTGTATATGTAAATATTGTTATTGACGGAAACGATATAATTTTGATTGGAGCTTATAAATATACTGTATAATTATGGTAAAGCAATAAAAAGAACACAAAAAGTTTAGCGTACATAGTTCTGCCCTAAAAAAATAGCTTTTACTTGCACGACGGTTTTAGTACTATTTGGGAGAGATACATGAGGTTTCAGAGTTTCAAGGAGAAAGCTATGATGAATAACTTCTGCATAGTGGTTGTGTGCTTGTGTTGTAATATTTTTTGTGGAATAATATATAACTAAGTCCTCTTTATATAGTGAAAATTTACTAGAGTTTTCCAATTTTGTGAATAAGAAACTGTACAATACTAAATACAATTTAGAGTAACTGTACATGAATGGGTAGCTACTCATTAGGTCGAAGGCTGAGTCTTGTTTCCTATTTTCCGCACACCCTGAAACCATTTAATGAAAGTGAAGTTACCCAATCCTATGTAGATCTTCTAGATGCTTCCTTTCGAAGGTTGCGTGCCGGACTTCCGTAGCTAAACTTTTTGTATTTAACTCGATTTGCCCAAATGCGAGATCACTGATTCTTGTAGATTTGAAAACGTACAGCAATTACCCCCAGCTTCTTTTGTCTATACACTCATAATAGTTTCTAGCTGAGAGTTGTTGTGTGCAAGAAAGACAATATTTGATGCCAAGTTAGTTAAGATACTTTGGTTCTACCATGAGGTTTGTTTTCCTTGCTGGTCTGTTCATATATACGAGTAATGGTAGAGACACAGAAAATATATACATACATAGCAATACAACATGTCTTTTAACCAACTACCTACGATTTTTGAAGTAGGGTCACCCAAGTCCATAAGTAGCTAATAAAGTATGCTATATTATTGAGTATGTTTTATATATATATATATATATATTGTGTAATCTTATAATTACTGTCATATATTTATAAAGAATAAGTTGTACAAACCACTTAGCAACTTTTGTAATTATTATTATTATATCAGTAGATTTGAATTTTGTGATATTAATTATAAAAAATAATACAATGCGCTCTACAGCAATGTCCCATTTTGAGACCCTGTTTTAAGTACATGAGTCGTTTTTATTTTTGAGAAAATTAGAATATCTTGTGAGCAAGTTTAGAGGCATGATTTATCTGCTCAGTTTTCGAATTACAACAATATCCAGATTAATAAGTTTTGATACAATTTCCACCATTACATACATTAATTTAGTCAAAATTAAGTACGAACGTATGGTGATCAACCTCCATTAATGAAACTGGTACAACACATAAGAATATATAGATAATTAAGTGCAATCCGTAAACCAATATTGAATAATACAAAGAGAAGACTTTATTTAATTCCCCGTTTTATTTAACATCAAGTCAGGAGACTTGCTTATGCTTGGTTGGTATGGCATTATTCGGGATCTTTACGAACTCCCTTCTTTATTTTGTCAAATCTTCTGTATTTTCCTGCAAGAACAAGTTAATTTGAGTCTTTGAAATTAGTTATTAACTTATTATATTTATGCTCGGGCAGAGCAATCCCGTTTCCTCGTACAAATACAGTGGCCTAATACAAGCATAAATATAGTGGTATACAAGGAAATTCAGTTTTGATGGGCAAAATCATCACTGCATACAGTGTTGATGCTTGGTTGCTCTTACAGGTGATAACATGTGGACTAATTGTCTGCATGCATTTAATTATTAGCGCAATGGGTGGAAGATGAGGAGATCAACTTACAAGCTAATCAATGCTCTATCAAAATCCAATTGACTAGTAGTTGTGCGGGGGAGGAGACTTGTACTTGTAAACAGGAAGAAGGTGGTAGAGGATACTTGTTGTGATAAGGCTCCTTAGGGGGAGAGGGCACTGGGGGATGGTGGTAGGGCTTCTTTGGTAGCGGAGAGTTGTAGTGTTATGGCTCCTTAGGGGGAGAGGGCACTGGGGGATGGTGGTAGGGCTTCTTTGGTGGTGGAGACTCGTAGTGTTATGGCTCCTTAGGTGGAGAGGATACAGAGGGAGAGGGTGGTAGGGCTTCTTGGGTGGTGGTGGTGGAGACTTGTAATGGTAAGGCCCCTTATGGGGAGAGGACATTGGGGAAGGTGATAGGGCTTCTTTGGTGGCAGTGGCGGCGGTGGTGGTGACTTGTAGTGGTAAGGCTGTTTGGGCGGTGGGTTAGGTGGTGGTTGGGACTTGTAATGGTAGGGAGGAGAAACTAGTGGTAAGTATGAGTCGTTTGCAGTAGTTTCTGATGGAAAGTTTAAACAGACTAGTGCTACTAAGAGAGTACTAACTAAGAGGGCTATTGGGGACCCCATTTTCACCATCTTAGTAGACAATAGGCTTTTGGTATTGTCTATTGAGCAAAGATCACACCTTTTATATAGCCCTTGTCTTTACCATTAACACTAGCTAATCATGATAAAATATTTAACATTAGTTGTAAAATCCTAGATTTTTAAGGGATATTTTGATCATTTTGTTAATTTTCGAATTAATTAATAGAGGGAATAAGTTGCAAAAGTTTAAGAAGTAGGGATTAAATTGTAATATTTTGAGGGACTAAATTGAAAGAATTTTGAAAAATAGGAGACTATTGTGCAATTTTTAAAAATTATATAGTCCCCATCAGTACAGTCGTATTACCCTCATTTTCCATCCCTATCTCTCTCTCTTCTCTCTCCTTCCGACGCGTCTCTCTCTCTCCCTTTACTCTCTCTTGTTTTGGTTGCCTGCACTGGTCCTTGTGCAATACCCTTGCCACCGTCTGACCGCGTAAAGCATTGACATCGCTCTACCTCGATGCCAACTGCACATTGCATGCTCCTCCGGCCGCCATTGTCACTAGAACACTGGCTATGACCTCAAGAAACTACGGATATTTTTGACTGCTGGCGAGCATTCTAGGCACCATTTGACCTCAAATCGGGTTCGTTGGATTTGTCTCTTCACAAGGATCATCTAGCTATATATTTCACGATCTTATATTACCTAGTTTGAAAGTTTCCATTTTTGAGTTATTTGAGCTTGAATTTGACTTTTTGATCTAATCCTTAGATTGTATTTTTGATATTATTTTTGGAATGTACTCAAAAAATGGAGAAAATTGATATATATATATATATATTGACTATGTTTAGTTACCAGCATGAAAAACGAAATCTCACAGCTAAGATTTGCCTTGTTTTGTATGCCATCAGTCTAGTTTTCGCTTGGATCCGAATTACATGAATTATATGTCTAACCTAGCTATTTTAGGTGTTAGGAATTTAGTAAAGAAATTCGTTTGTAGATTTGAAGCTCTGTTGAGAAGTTAGTTTTTCATAAGAGAACGATCAAGGGCTTGAAATTAGTTCCCGACCCTCTGAGCGATCGTCTAGCGACACTTTAAGGATTCAATAGTATGATATCATTATTCTAGTGAGGTAGAGATTTAGTTACCTCTGTTTTTTATCTATTTTCTGTAATATATGACGACAAATGTGATTTTAGAACTATTTGAATATCTGTGATAGAATTTGATTGTATGATATATATTGCATTATTCTGAGAATTTTCTAAATGCATGTTATTTTTAGGTATATAAAAAATATGGCCATTATGCTGCTCATTTTTCTATAAAATATAGTAAACTTATTTTATTGAAAAATCGGAGCACAATAGTTTTCACACTTTAGTTCTACATTGCACGTATTATAGGATCATACATAAACACCGTCTCAGCATCGTGGGTTTTCAATATAGTAATACATGCCCTACCATCGGTGTAAAATTTGCAAATCCGTGCAGAGTTTGATTCTTTTGATTACCTTTGTATTTAGCAGGCATAGGCGATTCAGTTGCTCTTCTAGGTTTGGTAGGCGACACATGGGTGTATCTTTTAGGTATAGGCTTAGGTGTTAGGCAACTTGTTAGGTACACTTAATGCTATCATCATTAGTTTTCACAAATGAAAGGATGAGAGTTCATGGGTATGGGTTGATTTATGTCATATGCATATAAAGTAAATACTTTTGATTATATATATATATATATATATGGGTTACCGGTTTGGATTATACGTATATGTATATTTTAGATTTAAACTAACCATACAGGGAGTTTCCATCACTAAAATATTTTCCATCTAGATAACTGTTTTCCTACTGGATATATCATGCTCACCTCCTGTACCTTCCTTCCTCAGATAGTATTCAGTACAACCTTGGTAATCAAGAAGATTAAGAGGTCATCTGTGATTATAATTCATTGTCTTCGTAATGCTTGAAGCTTGTTATCCTGATGTTTCGATTTGATTTAGTATTGAAATTCTAAATATTTTATTTAAATGGACTATTTTATAAAAATAAAACTTTCAAGATCTTTTTAAAATAAATCAAAGAATTTTCTATCTTAGTGAAATTCCCTCTTACCACCGGCCTGAATTTTGGATCACGACATTAGTCAACTACATTAGCTAGTGAAGTATTATAAATTAAATAGTCCGATAATGTAGATATTAATCTATTGTATATATCAATATTCTCCACCATTGTTTTTGTTTTTTGGGGACGTCTTTGACTTGCATTTTGTATTTGGATTTTTTTGCCAAAACTAATGCACAAAATTCAAAAAGTCATCTATATTTATACATGATTGAAAAAAATAAATCGAATAGTTAGTTCCGTTAATTGAATCAATCTGGTTCATATTTTGATCAATATGGTTTGATTAAAATATGACTTATATTAGTCAAAATATAAATAAATTATATCATACTAATATGCGCGCGCGCATAATTAGTTAGAAATGGAAACAAAACTACTTTGGCGAGTACTTATGAGACTTCCGAAACAAATTAAATACGCATACATGTCATAATTTCACTTTTCGTGCAATCATTACCACACTTTTATTTATTTTTCTTCCTTTTCTCATTGGCCAAAGTATTTCTTTGTATTTTGTAAGACATCCTGTTAAGACCTGAGATGAGACTTACTGTCCTTATTGTCCTTTCACTATTATATTTCAAATAATTGTATCATTTTTGGGATTAAGATACGGAAAACAATGAAGGAACAACCAACGTTGGGATTTCGACAGCTTTGGTAAAAGGATTAGTATTTGATTTCCCGTGCAAACGAAGTGCAAAACGTCACAAACTCTTACATGTCAAGTAATGGATTTGTTGGGTAACTCGGATTATATTAATTGTTTAAGTTTTTCAAACTTAGTTAGTAGAATGGAAAGATTGATTATGAGCTGGATTCTATTTAATTTAATTGTCTATACAACTGGAGCCTAAAAAATTTTGATGGCGTATGCTGAACTTTTTTCAAAAAATTTTATATATATATATATATATATATTTATATATACACCGACACACAAATCCCCAGCTGTTTTTTCAGCACAAATATACATGCGACTCATAATAAAGTATTAGTATCTTTACACGTCTTAATTATTAACATTGTATATGTAAATATGGTTATTGACGAAAATTTTGTCATCGCTTATGAGTATACTGTAAAATTATGATAAAGCAATAAAGAATACAAAAAGTTTAGCACAATTCAACTCCAAAAAAAGATGGCTTTTACTTGCATGAAGGTTTTAGTACTCTTTGGGAGAGATACATGAGGTTTCAGAGTTTCTAGGAGAAAGCTCTGGTGAATAACTTCTGTGTAGTGGTTGTGTGTTTGTGTTGTAATATTTTTTTGTGGAATAATATATAACTAAATCCTCTTTATACAGACAAAGGTTGCTTGGGCTGTTAAATTTTGTGAACGAGAAATTGTACAATAATAAATACAATTTGGAGTACTGCTCGTTAGGTCGAAGGCTGAGTCTTATTTCCTATTTTCCACACACCCTGGAACCATTTATTGAAAATGAAATTACCCAATCCCATGGAGATATTCTAGATGCTTCCTATTGTGCGGTCTAAAATCCTAAGGTCGCATAAGAATTATATGCGACCTCCTCCAAGAAGGATATATGTGACCTCCTTCGTGGTGCTTATATGCGACCTC
>JXTB01000019.1:1321625-1337487 GCA_002914805.1 Parasponia andersonii | reverse complement strand
GAGGTCCGTGTTACGGCTCAACTGGCACTCGTTTAGGGGGGAATCCTCAACCACTTCGGAGCGGAGGGTCGGGAGGCCGATCTCGGTCGGGATTATAGCTTCAGACCCGTAGACCATGGTAAACGGCGTTCTCCCAATAGACCTCCGCTCTGTGGTTCGATGGGCCCACACCACGGCTGGCAGTTCTTCTAACCATTTGCCTTTAGCCTCCTGCAAGTTCTTCTTGATGTTGTTGAATATGGCTTTGTTTGTCGCCTCCGCTTGTCCGTTCCCTTGAGGGTAGTTTATGGACGAAAAACTGAGCCTTATACCATATAGCTCACACAATTCCTTAAGTTTGGCATTTTGGAACTACATGCCATGGTCGGCGTGTATCTCCTTAGGGATCCCAAATCGGCAGATTATGCTCTTCCAGATGAAGTTAATTGTGTCCGCCTTATTAACTGTCGTATAAGCTTCGGCCTCCACCTATTTGGTGAAATATTCTGTGGCCAGCAGGACGTACCTCTTTCCTCCTGGACTTCTGGGGAGCTCGCCGACAATATCCAGACCCCATTTGGCGAAAGGCCATGGAGTTATGTTTGAATGGAGGATCTCGGCAGGTTGGCGTTTCATTGGAGTGAACCTCTGGCATTTTTCGTATTTTTTTACGAATTTGGTCGCCTCCGTCATCATGTATGGCCAAAAATATCCGGCCGTTAGAGCCTTGTGGGCTAGGCTGCGCCCGCCCGAGTGGTAGCCACATGCTCCCTCGTGGATTTCCTCCATCAATTTTTGTGCTTCGATGGGGCCTATGCATCGTAGCATCGGACCCATCGTCGACCTCCTGTATAACTGCTCACCGATCATAGAGTACCTGGCAGCCTTTAGTCTGACTGTCCTTGCTTCTCGGGGGTCTGTGGGCAGGTTTCCTAATGTCAAATATTGTGTGATGGGCCTCATTCACCCTTCGTCAGAAGTGCTAGCAGAGAGTACGTGGTGCGCAGAAGTCTGCGTGGGGTCTATCGTGCCTCCGCTGTCCAGCAAAACCTCTACGCTCTCGTCAGTGCCCCCAATCGATGCATTCTTAGCCAGCGCGTCAGCCCTCTGGTTTTCCTCCCAGGGGATCTGCTTGATATTGAAATTGGCAAAGCGTGCTCTTGCCCCCATCACCTTGGAGAAATATCTATGCAGCCTCGGCTCCTTTACTTCGAAATCTCCCTTGACCTGACCCACGATCAATTGCAAGTCGGTCTTCACGGTGATGTCCTCTACCCCAAAATGTAATGCCAGCTCGAGGCCTTGTAACAACGCTTCGTATTCGGCTTCATTGTTAGTCGCCTGGAACCCAAGCCTCAGTGCTTTCTCGATCCTGAGGCCCGTTGGGGTCTGCAAAACTACCCCTACTCCCAACCCTGAGGCATTCGTGGACCCGTCCGTGTGGAGCATCCATGTTGAAGGGGGGCGGAGCTGCGACATTTGATTCAAGCCTCGCCGCTCGCCAAAGGATTCAATTTCCACCAGATAATCTGCCATGACTTGCCCTTTCTTCGCCGTCCGAGGCTGATACCCGATGTCATATATCCCCAGCTCAATGGCCCACTTGGTCAGTCGTCCTGACAGGTCTGGCTTAGCCAAGATTTGGCGGATGGGGAAATCTGTATAAACAGTGACCGAGTGCGCTTCAAAGTACTGCCGGAGCTTTCTTTTAGGGTTGACCAGGGCGAGGACCAGCCTTTCTGCCACGCTGTACTGGGTTTCGGCGTTTAGGAGCATGCGGCTTACATAGAACACCGGCTTTTGCTTACCGTCTCGCTCGATAAATAGTACAGCGCTGATCGCTACCTCGGACACCGCCAAGTAGGTGTATAGGCACTCCCCCTTCGACGGGGAGGCCAGGATTGGTGGTCGACTCAGATACAACTTGAGGTCCGCCAACGCTTTGTCCTGCTCTTGCCCCCAGACGGTCGTAGGTTTCCCCCTCAGACATTGGAAGAATGGCTTGCATCGGTCGGACATCTTAGATACGAATCGACTGAGGGCGGCTACTTTTCCGGCCAGGCGTTGGACCTCTCGAATGGACGAGGGTCTCTGCACGTTCGCGATTAAGACTAGCTGGGTCGGATTCGCCTCGATTCCTCTTCGGCTCACGATGTGTCCCAAGAATTGTCCAGAGGATACCCCAAATGCACACTTCTTGGGGTTCAGACGCATCCGATGATGCCTCAGAATCCGGAAGCATTCATCTAGATGCTTGAGATGGTCTGAATCCTCCTTGCTCTTCACGACCATGTCGTCGATGTAGACCTCCATAGTCTTCCCCAGCAGCCTTGCGAACATCTTATTCATGAACCTCTGGTAGGTCGCCCATGCGTTCTTCAAGCCAAATGGCATGCGCTTGTAGCAGTATAGGCTTCGCTCCATGATAAAAGCGGTGTGAATCTGGTCTTTCGCGCACAAGGGAATCTGGTTGTATCCAGAGTAGGCATCCAGGAAGCTCATCTTGCCAAATCCCGTTGTCGCGTCTACCATTTGGTCGATCCTTGGCAGGGGGAAACTATCCTTGAGGCAAGCCTTGTTCAAGTTGGTGAAATCTATGCAGATACGGTCGTCGCCGTTTTTCTTTTTCACCACTACTGGGTTGGACACCCACCGCGGGTATGTGCATTTCCTAATTAGACCGCTCTCCAACAGCTTTTCCACCTCCTTATTGATCGCCTTATTTTTCTCTGGTGCGAATCTTCGGGGTTTCTGCCTGACCGTGGGGAAGTGGGGATCTATATTCAGTCCATGGCAGGAGTTTGCGGGGTCTATCCCTGGCATATCATCATGGGACCATGCAAAAACATCCTCATTGCGCCTCAAGAATCTCAACATTTCACTCTTCTGTTCCTCGGGCAGTAAGGCTCCGATCAGAATTAACTTCGCCGGCTCTTCCTCTTTCAATGGGACCGCCGCCAGCTCCTCGATCGTGGATTACGGGCCGTCGGACTCTTCTTCGACTTGTCTCATGTATGCTGGCAGGCGGTCCTTTGATTGCTAGGCGTCTTCGGCCGCGGCGTTCGCGCCTGAGTCGACTCCCTTCAGGGCGGCCGAAAAACACTTTCTTGCCGAGGCCTGATCCCCTTTGATGTCGATTGTGTATGTGCCGTCCTTAGATTGGCATCTTAGAACCTGATGGAGGGTGGAGGCAACTCCATGCATGGCGTGGATCCATCCCCTTCCCATGATGACGTTGAAGGAGGACTGGCAGTCGACGATGATGAAATCCACGTTCACGCATCTTTCGGCTGTGCGGACGTCAAGGGTAATGATGCCCAAAGGGCAGACCCTTGTGCTATCAAAAGCGAAAAGAGGTTGGCAGGTTGGCCTGAGTGCGCTCCTGTCCAGTCCCATATTGTCGAACGTGCTGAGGAAAAGGATATCGACACTGCTCCCGCCATCGACCAGGACTCGCCCAACCAACGCGGAGCCGATCTGCAGCCTGATCACTAGGGGGTCGTCATGAGGCCGGCGTACCGTGGTCAAGTCTTGTTGAGTAAAAACGATGGGGGCGGCGCTTATGTGGTCTTTTTCTGATATCACGTTGTTGACGGAGTGGCCCATCCCCTTCCAGCGTTTCACCCTGCCCTCGGCTTTTTTGAGGCACCTCTGATTTTCTTCTTGATCGTCGGTCAGGTCAGGCCTGCCCACGATGGTCGGCACTACCCTAAGGGTCTGCTCTTCTGAACCCGAAGCTTGGACCTGCTTTCCTTTCTCAGTCCTGGCAGTGTCTGGTCGTGGCCGGGTTTCGTCATTTTTCACGTATTGCCCAAGCTTGCCTGCATGGATCGCCAACATGACCTGGGCATAGAGATTGCGGCAGTGAATGGTGTCGTGCCCGAAGTCCTTGTGGAATTGGCAGTACCTGTTCCTATTCTTCATATGTTCCGGGACGCCGGATTTGGGTGTGTCCTTGAAAATGCTCCTGTCCCTGTTCTGGAGGTGTGTTAAGTTCGTACTTGGGTAGAGGGTCACGGGTCGCCTTCCTCCTCTTGCCTCCCTCCAAACCGCCTTGTGCCGGGACTTCTTGCTTCGGAGCTGGCCCTTGGCCCGGTAGGGGCCTCTTCATCCCTTGTGGGCCGGGGGTTGCACTGGTGTGGTCGTTATTGCGGCAGAGGTCTTAGGTGTCTTTTGGCGGCTTTCCAGCACCCTGAACACCCCTTCCGACTTGGCCTAGACGTCCGCCATGTCGTATGGTAAGCTTAGAAGGAGGTGGTCTGCTAGCATTGATCCCGGCTGCAGGCTTCGGACGAACGAGCCTGCGGCTTGGACCGAGTCTGCATTATGGACCAGCGACATGACCTCGAGGAAACGCGAGAGGTACTCCCGCAGGGATTCATCTGCGGCCTGTTCCAAACGGTCTAGGTCTCGCATGGTTTTTTGCTGTTTTCGGGTGCCCGCGTATTGTCTCAGGAAAACCCTGCAGAAGTCCTCGAAGCCATTGATGGATTTTTCTGGGAGCTGCCTGAACCATAGTAGGGCTGGTCTTGCAAGGGTCGTAGAGAAAACTTTGCATGTCACATCCTCGTCCCTGGACTCTAAAGCCATCTTCTGCTGGAAGTGGTATATGTGGTCGAGGGGGTCAGTTTTCCCTTCGAACGGCCTGAAAGTCGGGGTCGTGAAGTCTCTCGGCCTTGGCTCCATCTGGATCCAGTTAGCGAAGGCCGTCCGGTTGATGCCTCGCACGGTTTGCTCTGCCAGATCGTCTGGGGTCTGACTATGATGGTTGCCGAGTCTCTTCCCCAACTCTGCCATCATTTCCCGCTTCCAGTCGGGGGGCGTACCTCCAGGGCTCTCATGATGTCCTCCACCCACTGCCCCCCTGGTTTGGAAAGGTCTCGACTGGCTTTGGCTTTGCCGTTCCCCCTGCATTTGTGTCCTGGACGGGGTAGGAGCCTCTCCCTGTGGTTGGTTTCTGAACTCCTGCTGGATTTCTTCGTCGAAATCTTCCCTCGGCTGGGTCCTGTCTTCATTGGCCAGCAGACCCTCAAGGCGAGTATTATCTCTGCGTACCTCGGCGACCTCGTCCCTCAAACCCAGGACGGCCTCATGGGCCCTCTCTGCCTTTCTAGTCGTTTCCGCAAGGGCGGCGAGCACCTGATCCAGCTTCTGTCCCAGATCTGGTCCTTCCTCTCGGGAGCTTCCTTCGGTATCAGGACGGGTACTCCTGGTCGTCATTCTTGAAGGTGCCATCAAACGTTGTATGGCTTTTGTGTTCGGGGATAGTGCGGTTGCGAGCTTCTCGCTCTCTTTTCCACGCTCAACCTTTTTCCCAGAGACGGCGCCAAACTGTTGGAGCAGTTTCTCACCAGTCGTCCACGTGTCTTGAACTGCTGATGCTGGAATCTCCAACTGTTCACATGTCCTTGCTGTCTCAAAACTCTCTGAACTCCAAGCAAGATCGGAAAGGCGGGGGTGGCTACCTGCAAAGATTCTCCGATGCTTAAGTCAGTAGTTTTTCTTTGCGTTTTGGAAGCAAGGAGAAAAATATATCAGTCTCAATATCTATCTTTTTTTTTTGTTTTCTTCTGCTCTCAGACTGTTTTTCTTTTCAAGTGTTTTTGTGCGAATCTCCCCCTTTTTAGGAACGCATAGCTTCAATATATGTAGTCCTCCCATAGTGAACAGTATGGTTCTCTATCTTTCGAATAATAATCATGAGTGCCTTTCACCTCCAGATCTTTTTTATCCATCACGGGCCGAGACTTCTGCGTCCTCTTCTGTGCTACTGTGGCCTGATTTCTGCCACCTCCTATGGCTTCAATCTGTCAGGAGCTAGATTTGGGCAAATCGCCATTTTGTCAGAGCGGCTTGTCCCAGCACACGCACCTACCCAGAAATGCATTAAATGCTCTGTCCGGATCTGGAGCCGCGGGGCTGCTTTCCATCGTATCTAGTCTGAAGACCCTTGGGGCTTCTGACCCCTACGACTGTTGAGGTAAGGGTTTCTGTTCCTAGACAGCAGACCCTTGGGGCTTCAGGGCGCCAGTTGTCGTGGTTGGGGTCTGACTGGCTGAACCGTTTGGGATCAGCGATGGATTGTCCGGGTCTGGAGCCGTGGGGCCGCTTTCCATCGTATCCAGTCTGAAGACCCTTGGGGCTTCTGACCCCTACGACTGTTGAGGTAAGGGTTGCTGTTCCTAGACAGCAGACCCTTGGGGCCTCAGACCGCCAGCTGTCGTGGTAGGGGTCTGACTGGCTGAACCGTTTGGGATCAGTGGTGGATTCTGCCTTAACTTCGGAAGACCCAAAGACCGATGGCGAGATCACCTGCGATCCGCGTGACCCTTCTCGTGGTACAAGGTTCAGGAATGGGCCCCACACTTATAATTACTCTCATATATTTATAAAGAATAAGTTGTACAAACCACTTAGCAACTTTTGTAATTATTATTATTATATCAGTAGATTTGAAATTTGTGATATTACTTATAAAAAATAATACAATGGGCTCTACAGAAATGTCCCATTTTTAGACCCTGTTTTAAGTACATGAGTCGTTTTTATTTTTGAGAAAATTAGAATATCTTGTGAGCTAGTTTAGAGGCATGATTTATCTGCTCAGTTTTCGAATTACAACAATATCCAGATTAATAAGTTTTGATACAATTTCCACCATTACATGCATTAATTTAGTCAAAATTAAGTACGAACGTATGGTGATCAACCTCCATTAATGAAACTGGTACAACACATAAGAATATATAGATAATTAAGTGCNGGGCCTCAGACCGCCAGCTGTCGTGGTAGGGGTCTGACTGGCTGAACCGTTTGGGATCAGTGGTGGATTCTGCCTTAACTTCGGAAGACCCAAAGACCGATGGCGAGATCACCTGCGATCCGCGTGACCCTTCTCGTGGTACAAGGTTCAGGAATGGGCCCCACACTTATAATTACTCTCATATATTTATAAAGAATAAGTTGTACAAACCACTTAGCAACTTTTGTAATTATTATTATTATATCAGTAGATTTGAAATTTGTGATATTACTTATAAAAAATAATACAATGGGCTCTACAGAAATGTCCCATTTTTAGACCCTGTTTTAAGTACATGAGTCGTTTTTATTTTTGAGAAAATTAGAATATCTTGTGAGCTAGTTTAGAGGCATGATTTATCTGCTCAGTTTTCGAATTACAACAATATCCAGATTAATAAGTTTTGATACAATTTCCACCATTACATGCATTAATTTAGTCAAAATTAAGTACGAACGTATGGTGATCAACCTCCATTAATGAAACTGGTACAACACATAAGAATATATAGATAATTAAGTGCAATCCGTAAACCAATATTGAATAATACAAAGAGAAGACTTTATTTTTTTCCTCGTTTTATTTAACATCAAGTCAAGAAACTTGCTTATGCTTGGTTGTTATGGCATTATTCAGGATCTTTACGAACTCCCTTCTTTATTTTGTCAAATCTTCTGTATTTTCCTGCAAGAACAAGTTAATTTGAGTCTTTGAAATTAGTTATTAACTTATTATATTTATGCTCGGGCAGAGCAATTCCGTTTCCTTGTACAAATATAGTGGCCTAATACAAGCATAAATATAGTGGTATACAAGGAAATTCAGTTTTGATGGGCAAAATCATCACTGCAGACAGTGTTGATGCTTGGTTGCTCTTACAGGTGATAACATGTGGACTAATTGTCTGCATGCATTTAATTATTAGCGCAATGGGTGGAAGATGAGGAGATCAACTTACAAGCTAATCAATGCTCTATCAAAATCCAATTGACTAGTAGTTGTGCGGGGGAGGAGACTTGTACTTGTAAACAGGAAGAAGGTGGTAGAGGATACTTGTTGTGATAAGGCTCCTTAGGGGGAGAGGGCACTGGGGGATGGTGGTAGGGCTTCTTTGGTAGCGGAGAGTTGTAGTGTTATGGCTCCTTAGGGGGAGAGGGCACTGGGGGATGGTGGTAGGGCTTCTTTGGTGGTGGAGACTCGTAGTGTTATGGCTCCTTAGGTGGAGAGGATACAGAGGGAGAGGGTGGTAGGGCTTCTTGGGTGGTGGTGGTGGAGACTTGTAATGGTAAGGCCCCTTATGGGGAGAGGACATTGGGGAAGGTGATAGGGCTTCTTTGGTGGCAGTGGCGGCGGTGGTGGTGACTTGTAGTGGTAAGGCTGTTTGGGCGGTGGGTTAGGTGGTGGTTGGGACTTGTAATGGTAGGGAGGAGAAACTAGTGGTAAGTATGAGTCGTTTGCAGTAGTTTCTGATGGAAAGTTTAAACAGACTAGTGCTACTAAGAGAGTACTAACTAAGAGGGCTATTGGGGACCCCATTTTCACCATCTTAGTAGACAATAGGCTTTTGGTATTGTCTATTGAGCAAAGATCACACCTTTTATATAGCCCTTGTCTTTACCATTAACACTAGCTAATCATGATAAAATATTTAACATTAGTTGTAAAATCCTAGATTTTTAAGGGATATTTTGATCATTTTGTTAATTTTCGAATTAATTAATAGAGGGAATAAGTTGCAAAAGTTTAAGAAGTAGGGATTAAATTGGAATATTTTGAGGGACTAAACTGAAAGAATTTTGAAAAATAGGAGACTATTGTGCAATTTTTAAAAATTATATAGTCCCCATCAGTAGAGTCGTATTACCCTCATTTTCCATCCCTATCTCTCTCTCTTCTCTCTCCTTCCGACGCATCTCTCTCTCCCTTTACTCTCTCTTGTTTTGGTTGCCTGCACTGGTCCTTGTGCAATACCCTTGCCACCGTCTGACCGCGTAAAGCATTGACATCGCTCTACCTCGATGCTAGCTGCACACTGCATGCTCCTCCGGCCGCCATTGTCACTAGAACACCAGCTATGACCTCAAGAAACTACAGATATTTTCGACTACCGGCGAGCATTCCAGGCACCATTTGACCTCAAATCGGGTTCGTTGGATTTGTCTCTTCACAAGGATCATCTAACTATATATTTCACGATCTTATATTACCTAATTTGAAAGTTTCCATTTTTGAGTTATTTGAGCTTGAATTTGACTTTTTGATCTAATCGTTAGATTGTATTTTTGATATTATTTTTGGAATGTACTCAAAAAATGGAGAAAATTGATATATATATATATATATATATATTGACTATGTTTAGTTACTAGCACGAAAAACGAAATCGCACAGCTAAGATTTGCCTTGTTTTGTATGCCATCAGTCTAGTTTTCGCTCGGATCCGAATTACATGAATTATATGTCTAACCTAGCTATTTTAAGTGCTAGGAATTTAGTAAAGAAATCCGTTTGTAGATTTGAAGCTCTGTTGAGAAGTTAGTTTTTCATAAGAGAACGATCAAGGGCTTGAAATTAGTTCCCGACCCTCTGAGTAATCGTCTAGCGACACCTTAAAGATTCAATAGTGTGATATCGTTATTCTAGTGAGGTAGGGATTTAGTTACCTCTGTTTTTTTATCTATTTTCTGTAATATATGATGACAAATGTGATTTTAGAACTATTTGAATATCTGTGATAGAATTTGATTGTATGATATATATTGCATTATTCTGAGAATTTTCTGAATGCATGTTATTTTTAGATATATAAAATTTTGTCATCGCTTATGAATATACTGTAAAATTATGATAAAGCAATAAAGAATACAAAAAGTTTAGCACAATTCAACTCCAAAAAAAGATGGCTTTTACTTGCATGATGGTTTTAGTACTCTTTGGGAGAGATACATTAGATTTCAGAGTTTCTAGGAGAAAGCTCTGGTGAATAACTTCTGTGTAGTGGTTGTGTGTTTGTGTTGTAATATTTTTTTGTGGAATAATATATAACTAAATNATTTATAACCTAAGCACCATTAGATCGCAACCGTAGATCAGAGGATTCGAATTTTAAATCTGAAGGCTAAGGATTGCGCGGGATTTAAATCTATCTGAAAAGTCAGGATTATTTAAAATTTGAAAAGATTCGGTGACGGTTGGAATCAATCAGGCTTCCTCGAATTTCGCTTTTAGCTACACGTGTTCCGTTCTGACAGATACGCGTGATCTCGAGAGAAGATTTGACGGATCTTCGATTACTCAAACTACAAGATTTATGACGTCATAAGGTCGCACGGTAATTGGAAGCTCCATTTCGTCCTAAGGAACTAATGGAGCTGGGGGGCAATTGTTGTGCGGTCTAAAATCCTAAGTCGCATAAGAATTATATGCGACCTCCTCCAAGAAGGATATATGCGACCTCCTTCGTGGTGCTTATATGCGACCTATTCCGTAGGTTTTTGTGCGACCTTCTCCGTGCAGTTTTCCTTAACAAACAGGAAACCTATAGGAAAAGGGAAACACGAAAACGCTATAAAGGAAACCTATAAGAAGAGGGAAATAGGTAAATGCTGTGGAAGAAACCTACAAGGAAAGGAAAACTGAAGACTCCTATTTGCGATTAACTAGTTATCCTTTTTGAGTAGTTATCCAATTGTATTGTTACTTAATTTATGTTACCCAATTGTATAGTTACCCGTTTATATAATTAGGATCCTAGAGACATAGGGAACCTTGGGACATAAGGTCACTACAATCTATATAAAGGGGGCTCTATGTTCCGAAGAAGGCATCACCAATTCTGGCCAGAAACAAGTCACAGAGAATAAAAGTCAGAGCAGATAAACGCTTAGGGTATTCCAAACTTTGGCTAGTCTAATTCTTTAGTATTCTTCAATAGCTTTTGAGTATTGTAACCTTGAGTATTCATCATTATAGTGAGAAAACAGTGGACGTAGGCTCATCTTTTTCGGGGCTGAACCACTATAAATCCCTCTCTCCTTATTTGCTTTGATTATTTATTTCAATTCACACAAGCCACATCTCTTAATTATTTATAAATTTATTGTTGATAAAACCTCCATCAACACTTCCTTTCGAAGGTTGCACGCTGGACTTCCGTAGCTAAACTTCTCATATTTAACTCAAATTGTCCAAATGCCAGGTCATTAATTCTTGTAGATTTGAAAACGTACAACAATTACCCCAGCCTCATTGGTGTTTTATGGGCCTTTTGAAAGCTTCAACTCCCATTTAATGTATTAGTACAAGCTCGATCTAATATATTATTCCACTCAAAAATCACCTTGATCCAAAAGACTGTTATTTTGTAAAGTCGTTTCGTTTTAACCATTGATTGCATTCTTTTCTTGACAAGCTTTAAATACGTGGCAAACTTGCGCGGTTGCAGAGCTCGTAGTTTAAAGCGACGCATTTCCTTTCAGAATAAGGTAATGCATGCTAATGTCGTAGTTGTCCTTTGAAAGTCAGGAGCGTTAATCAAATCTGCCCATTGATTCAAATTGATCCTTCCCCCACATATATCGGTCGTGGATTAAAATTAAATGTTTCATTGATCATTGACACATAAAGGGCGTGATTAACTTTCTTTAGCATTGCATTTCAATATTGAAAAGATGGGACTTTTTATTCTTTACTCATTTACATTTTTGGGAAAGAAAAAAAAGAAAACAAAGAGACTTTCCTTGAGAACCTATTCTTTTCTCTCGGTCGATGATGCTTTGATTTGTGGATTTAATCGTCGTCGAAACTGCTGAAGCTTTAATAATACTGAATCTTTCCTATCCTCTCATTTTCTCCATCACCAACCAATGAAAAAGGTTGGTGCTCTTGGGCTGCTTTTTTTCTTTCTTTTTTTTTTTTTTAAAAAAATTTCCCCGCGGATCTATTGGATCTTGAAGTTATTTCCTTAATTTCTTTTGATTCGTAGTAGTGTTTTGATTACTGGTGACTCCAGGTAGGTAGAAATGTAGTTCTTAATTAGTTTGTAAACTAAGATTTTTCTGAAAAACTGTAGATAACATTGGTTGAACTGTTCGAACTGTAGATCTAAGATTATGAACAGCTCGAACCTAGACCTCAAGAGTTAATTCACCACTTCAATGACTTCATAGAGCTCCACCAAGTATTAAATATTGCTAAATGTTGCTGCTTCCCTTAACTCTTGATGTATCACTGTTTGGTCACAATTTAACACTATTGGGATTATGACCGCAAAGCATTTATTATATTTTGGCCCTATAAAACAATTGTTATGATTTATAAAATATTTTTCTTGAATATTTTATTATTTCATTTTATGTTTTATATTATGCATAGTTGAATATATGTATGTAAATATCTAAAGTTTCCATATCATATTGTATTATAATAAAGAAATAAACATATAAAACTCTTCGTATGGAAGATCTTTATTTCTTTATTTTGTATCTAATTGAAATATTCACAATTTATAAATAAAGATGGAATACTTTATTTATAATAAGTTATATGGTTTGTCTATATCAATAGTAACGATGTGTCTCAAATTATAGAAGTGTATAACTTTTTATAGAAATACTAATATTTTATAAATATTTTAAGTACATTGAATTGGACCAAATAATATAAGAAATTGAAACTAAGTATCGTAGCTCTGTTTTCTTATTATGGATAACCTAGAATTATGCATTTGGGCCTTTATTCTAGCGTTGATCGAACTTACTTTCATAAATTTCATCCTTTTGACCTACTAAAGTTCTAGTTCAATTATAATTCGAATTTGTGCCTCATTACCATCTTGAGTTATTTCAAGATCTTAAAACAACGTAAATCTTGGATATACAGGTACTCATAATGTGAATTTTACTATATTTATGAAAGTCATGAACTATAATCGTCAACAAATTATTTATTATATAAAAGATAGAAACTCAAAGGTAAATAATTATGGCTCAATCATAATTTTGAGTTAATTATAATTGTTAGCAATTAATCTATTAAAGTTTAGATTATTTGAATCCATTGGATTGCACACTTAGCAAAACAATACCCCGATTATTGTAGCCTAATTCTATTTAGACTATGATCATAACGGGTAATTACTTAAATAGTTAAGTTAGCCCAGTACGATAAATTACCCAAAGCTCCTTATAGTTATGTGATCGTCACAAAAAGTAGCTAGTATTAAGGTACCACACGTGAAGAGAGAGAGAGAGATTTTTGGCCACACTCTCAAGGGATGAAAAGAGGGAAAGAGAATTTGAGCTATAGCCTAATTCTCCTAGTGCTTGACATAATCAAGTCATCGTGTTATATTATTTATGTCTCTAATCAATCTAAGAAGAAGGAAGTATTGTTTTTAGAGCCATCCTCTCCTACCAGGTTCAAAAGAAAGGAAGATGAGACTTTTTTGGAGATCTTGAAGTTTTCTCAAAGCCGATAAAGAAACGGTGCCAAACACAAGCTCAATTGAGTGTG
Organism: Parasponia andersonii; assembly: GCA_002914805.1. NCBI lineage: Eukaryota > Viridiplantae > Streptophyta > Magnoliopsida > Rosales > Cannabaceae > Trema > Trema andersonii. The sequence goes on along the minus strand of JXTB01000019.1, from coordinate 1,324,193 downwards.
AAGATAATAGATAGGAAGACTCAAAGGTCTGAAGTTTTCTGAGTAATTTTATAACCTTTAGATATAGTGTCTTGTGAATTGATATGTGATATATTATAGATTTAGTGTTGTTTTGTAAATTTTAAGAAAAATTTTAAAATCTATTTTTTCTACGTTGTTGTTATACGAAACATATTTTCCTATTTTTCGTAAATGGTTTACATCCATAATATGATTACTGATAGATTTATTTCGAGAAAAACCAGTAATTGGCATCAAGAGCATAAGTTTCATAACATATCATCATAATATGGTTCTTGAGTTCTCGTCAAAAAGTTGACTGATTGTGAATATTTTTTATTTTATGAATTGTATTTGATCCTTTTCATGTAATTGATTTTATGTCTATTGTGTTTGTGATGATTCGCTCGTATATTCATGTGTGATGAAAGTTATAATCAATTAGATGTTCCTGTGATTTAATCATGATGGTGTAACTATTAGATTATAAGTCACCCAATTTTAGATTTTATGTGTTCTTGTATTTTTATGTTGATGAATGTTCCTGATATTTTTCATGTTGATGAAAAGTGCAGAAAATTTTAATTTAGATCTGATTTTTATGTTTTCAACTTTAGTTTTGTGTTTAAAAAAAAANATTACTTAAATAGTTAAGTTAGCCCAGTACGATAAATTACCCAAAGCTCCTTATAGTTATGTGATCGTCACAAAAAGTAGCTAGTATTAAGGTACTACACGTGAAGAGAGAGAGAGAGATTTTTGGCCACACTCTCAAGGGATGAAAAGAGGGAAAGAGAATTTGAGCTATAGCGCCTAATTCTCCTAGTGCTTGACATAATCAAGTCATCGTGTTATATTATTTATGTCTCTAATCAATCCAAGAAGAAGGAAGTATTGTTTTTAGAGCCATCCTCTCCTACCAGGTTCAAAAGAAAGGAAGATGAGACTTTTTTGGATATCTTTAAGTTTTCTCAAAGCCGATCAAGAAACGGTGCCAAACACAAGCTCAATTGAGTGTGAAGATAATAGATAGGAAGACTCAAAGGTCTGAAATTTTCTGAGTAATTTTATAACCTTTAGATATAGTGTCTTGTGAATTGATATGTGATATATTATAGATTTAGTGTTGTTTTGTAAATTTTAAGAAAAATTTTAAAATCTATTTTTTCTACGTTTTTCTTATTCGAAACATATTTTCCTATTTTTCGTAAATGGTTTACATCCATAATATGATTACTGATAGATTTATTTCGAGAAAAACCAGTAATTGGCATCAAGAGCATAAGTTTCATAACATATCATCATAATATGGTTCTTGAGTTCTCGTCAAAAAGTTGACTGATTGTGAATATTTTTTATTTTATGATTTGTATTTGATCCTTTTCATGTAATTGATTTTATGTCTATTGTGTTTGTGATGATTCGCTCGTATATTCATGTGTGATGAAAGTTATAATCAATTAGATGTTCCTGTGATTTAATCATGATGGTGTAACTATTAGATTATAATTCACCCAATTTTAGATTTTATGTGTTCTTGTATTTTTATGTTGATGAATGTTCCTGATATTTTTCATGTTGATGAAAAGTGCAGAAAATTTTAATTTAGATCTGATTTTTATGTTTTCAACTTTAGTTTTGTGTTTAAAAAAAAAAACAAATAGGCAAAACCCTGTTCAGCGTGCATGGCCAGCGCTGCTCGGCTATATATGCATGGAAATTTAGGCGTATAAAAATGTGTAGGTAACTTTTTATTTTCAATTTGGAAGAAAAAAGTTGAGGAAAGTTGAATAATTGGTGAGTAGAGGAGGAGGTAATAATAGTGGTTAACGTGGGAGAGAATAATGTGGATTTAAGTGCTTTTATTTTATTTTGTTTTTAAATGTAATACAGATTAGGTTTTTATTCTAATACTTAAATATTTTTTCTTTTCTGTTTTGGCGTTCATTTGAATTTTTTATTTTATTTTTTGAAGTCATATTTTATTTTATTTTTTGAAGTCATATTTTATTTTATTTTTTTATCGCTTTGAATTGTCCGTTTGATATATATGAGAATAATTTATAAAGATAAATTAAATTATATTTTATTATTTATCTTAATTTTAACTATTTGATTTAAACCAAATAAATATAACATATAATATAATATTCCTGATAATTATATAATTAGTTACATAAGTTGCGTACTTGATAAATTTATTGTACTTGTTCTAATTTGTTTTTTTTTTTTTTTAAATCATAAAGGTCGTTACATTTTCCTTTCAAAAAAAAACTTGTTACGTTTTTCTTTTTATAGATTTTATCAAAGAAACTCCCTATTTATCTTTAGATTTGTTTTTAACTGCACTAATAAAATGTTGTATTAATAATCCTTTAATATCATTTGATTTTAATGTGTTTGATTTTTACAATATTTTAAATGTGTTATTGTAAATATAAGTTTAGTGACAATCATTTCTTTAGAGTAGCGAAAATGTTAGTTCTATAATATTTTCCCATGTCACTAAATCTTGTTTTCTACAATATTTGAAAAATAGATGATGTTTTATATATTGTTTCATGATGT
>JXTB01000019.1:1307487-1320337 GCA_002914805.1 Parasponia andersonii | reverse complement strand
TGAGCATGATTTTCTGTAAAGATTTTCTATATATGTTTCGAATGCTCCATATTTATTAAAATGCTTTCCAGAACTACTAACCATGCAGTTGTATTAAGAATTTCTAAAAAGGTAATTGAGTTTTCCATTGAGTATTCATGTGCTCACCCCCCTATTTTCTTCCCCTTTCAAGTGTCAAATTATTCTGTGATAGATATTCGTATGGTTTGGCAAGCATGTTTTGGCATATGCTTGCAGTTCTAGTTCTCTTTATTAGTTGGTTCATACTCTGTATTATTTTTCCCTTTTCTAAGTCAAATTTATTTAGCCATTGGTAGTATATTTACTCAGTGGATGTATGAAGATGATTTCGATATTTAATTGAGTAGTTAGACATAAAAATAATTTTATGAAAATTATTTTAACTATGGATCTATAGTTTTAAATTAAACACTTTCATTAAACTTAATGATTTAAATAAAAAGTTTCTAAAATTTATTATTTATCATGTCTCTAAATTTAAAATTAAAAATACCTTGAAAATTTAAAACTAGTAGATAATATTATAATTTCTCGAGTTGGTCCAATATTGAAATTTACTTACTCTTGAGGACTAAAACTTAAATTTTAAATACTCAACTTTTTATGAAAATTTTGGAAATTTCTGTTTATCACTATTTTCATTTAAATTTACTAAAAGTTATGGCCTTGGATTTTCGATTATGACGGTCCAAATTTTCTATCATAAAAGACAATGTTGTTATAGTGACTCTATATATATATATTATAATCTTATTTTTTTAACCGTTGAATCATTATTTAATGACTATTATAATAAAAAAAATACTGCAAAAATATTGCTGCCATATATATATATATATAGAGAATAAATTGTACAAATCACTTTGAAGCACCTTTTATTAATATTGTTATTTGTAGATTTGAAACTATTGATATTGCATACAAAACTTAATAAAGTGCGCTCTACAAGGATCGATGTCCCATTTTTGAGGACCTATTTTAGCACTTGAATCATTTTTATTTTGAGAAAATTAAAAATATCTCTTAGCTAATTTAGAGATTTGATTTTTTTGTTAGGTTTTCGAATCAAAATAATATCTAGATAAATAAGTTATTAATTAAGTACGAAATTATAATGATCAACCTTCATTCATGAAATCGGTACAACACACAGGAATATAAAAATACATTAAGTTCAATACAAGTGTTTAATAATACAAAGAGAGAACGTTTTTTTTTCCCCTTTTTATTTAACTTCAAATGCGGAGACCCGCTTATCGTCGGTTGGTATGGTATAATTGAGGATCTTCACCGACTTCCTTATTTATTTTGCCGAATTCTTCTGCATTTTCCTGCAAGAACAACTTAATTTGAGTATTGGAGATCAGTTATCAATTGGGCTCGTGTTCCAAGCTGATTACAAAGTATTATATTTATACAAAGAAAGTCACTTTGGATGGAAAATTCATCACTGCATATAACAGTTTTAATCTTGCTCTGACAAGTTATAAAATGGTAGACTAATAATTGTCATGCATCTAAGTATTAGCACAATTGTTGGAAGATCTAGAGATCGACTTACAGGCTAATCGATGCTACATCAAGCAAGTTGTCTAGTAGTGGTGCGGAGGAGGGGGAGGAGACTTGTACTTGTAAACCGGAGGAGGTGGTGGAGGAGACTTGTAGTGATATGGCTCCTTAGGGGGAGAGGGCACCGGGGGAGGGTGGTACGGCTTCTTTGGTGGTGGTGGTGGTGGAGACTTATAATGGTAAGGCTCCTTTGGAGGAGATGGAACTGGCGGAGGGTAGTACGGCTTCTTTGGTGGTGGTGGAGGAGGAGACTTGTAGTGGTATGGCTCCTTAGGTGGAGAGGGTACCGGGGGCGGGTGATAGGGCTTTTTGGGTGGTGGTGGTGGTGGAGACTTGTAATGGTAAGGCTCCTTCGGGGGAGAGGGCACTGGGGGAGGGTGGTAGGGCTCCTTTGGTGGCGGTGGTGGTGGTGACTTGTAGTGGTAAGGCTCTTTGGGCGGTGGCGGTGAGTGCACCGGTGGAGGTGGCGGCGGGGACTTGTAATGGTAGGGAGGAGAAACGGGTGGTGAGTATGCGTCGTTTGCAGTAGTTTTTGATGGAAGGCTTAGAGATACTAGTACTACTAAGAGAGTAGAAACTAAGAAGGCTATTGGAGACCCCATTTTCCCCATCTTAGTAGAGAATGAGCTTTTGCTACTGCCCATTGAGCTCGGATCTCACCCTTTATATAGCTGTTGTCTTTACCATTAACTCTAGCTAATCACGGTAAAACATTTGACATTAGTCAACAACTTAGTAAAATATAATAAAGCAGTATTATAATGTACATATGACTCAATTTTGTATCAATTTTCCGGACCATTGTTTTCTGGGAACGTTCTTGACTCTTGGTTTTGTTTTTTTGTTCTTGTCGGCGGGAAAATAGATAAGCCAAAAGAATATTATATGTGTAGAAATTAATATCGTATCTTCTATTATTATAACTTCGGCCTTCTATAATGTTTTCGTAAGGGCAGCGATAAATTCCACACAAAATTCCTTATTAGAAATAATTCAAAGAGAAATGATTGTAGTAGTTTTTGTCTCACAGCTGAATGAGTGGTAACCTAACTGAATGTGCCCGTAAAACTTTGATGCGTATTTTTCAGTCATTTGTATAAAAAAGACAAGATGCCGTGACAGTTTTTCTATGGCCGCCTAACTTCATCGGATATCTTTGGGGTGCAGGGACCTGGCGGCTATGACTTTGGATCTCTCTTCAAGCACTAGATCTGATAATTCTGTCATATTCACATTTACATGGCTTTAATTTCTTGAATTTCTTTAGGGTATAAAAAACAAAAAGGGTTAGAAAAAAGTCCAATTTGCTTTGTAAATTTACTATCTTTGACTTTTGTTGCATGTATTTGATACATAATCTGATTGCTAGCGATTAAAATACTCTTTACAAAACTTGATCAAAAAGAATAAAAGGAGCTTATAAATTAGGCAAGTTTAGTATTAGTAAATTTCTTCCCCGAATCCTAACTAGATCCTTATTGACTGCTTAACTTTCATAAGTAATTACACTCTTTATTTTTCGTTAGATGCATTCATCAGTTGCTACGACTTCACATCGAAGATTATAATAGTCAGTCTGAAATCATACATATCCATGTATCAAATATTAATTAATATTCCCAAAACTATAAATTTAATAATATTTGTATCCAACATGGGAATAGTGAGAATATGGCTCCCACACTAAAATTTTTCTCGAATACATCTTTTTGAAAACAAAATAAACTTAATAGTTGGTTGAAATACTTTCTCTATTTGCTTTGTCAAAAATAAATAATTGTCAGGCAATTGGTGGTCGAAATTCGATGAACGACTTACTATTATATTATTATTTGCCTAACACGTTCGATAAATTAGTACTGCAAAATAATTAAGATCAGCTTCAAGACAAGTGAACTTTATCAATTTATACCAATCAATCAAACTCACAAAACAAATGACATTTATCAATTTACACCGATCAACCAAACTCACTATTATTTTATCAATTCTATCGACTTTTAACGGAATCTCTCTTCTTTAGTCGAAAAGCTAATGCATAATAGCCGTGAAATCATCTATGTTCATACATCCAAAAAGACCATTTTATTACTAGTATATATAGTTCGTTAGCAACCAAAAAAAACTAGTTTGAGGAGTACAATTATGCGGTTTAGTAAACGAATTAAATACGTATATATATATATATATATGTCATAATGTCTCGTTTTATGGAATTATTACATGAAAAACAAAATAAAAAATTGTTTTTCCTTCTTTTACTTAAGGATAATATTTGAGGTACCAATTTTTATACCAAATTTTTAATATCAACACATGTAACATGTGATTTGTTACTATTTAATTGGTGATAATATTTAATATATTTGTGATAAATTTTAGCACACCAATTAGATTGTGACAACTTACATGTTACATGTGTTAGTACAAAAAATTTGGTACGAAAGTTATAATATGTAGTGTTATCCTTTTCTTAATTACCAAACATTATCTATTTTGGTAGTTGCTCATAAAAGCAGTTGATTTTTATGTTAAAATAATTTATCATATTAAAATTAATAAAGTATTATTGAGTTATTATTTTGTGCAAAATGTTATTTAAATATGGTATGTTTAGTCGTATAATATGTATTCATGTGATTAGAGTAATTTTGGTTCATAGTTATATATATATATTAATCAAAGTTACATTTTATTTATGTTGTATCAAACACGTGAAAAGTTTGACTTGTCTTGATAAGATCAGTTGATATATCAGGATATACATGTATTAAGAGATGTTAAATATAGGAATTTTATAGACAATAATTAGCTTCACTCTAAATCATAAATTATTTGTCATTGTGTAATCTCAAATATGCCGTTATTTGAATTATAAATAAGTGAGGTTAATTGAGATCAATACCCTATGCTATTTGATCAAATATATAATTTGTTACAATTTATAATTATAATTGATTATGGAATTCGGTGAAATAACAGCTTGTAGAAGATTTCAGGTCATAAATCTTACGCTTAATTAATATGTCAACACCAACATTAAAAGAATTAGTAAGAACTAAGAAATATATGTTTACATTTTCATGATGTTATATAAGGGATATTGTGAAAAGAATAATTATGGTTTAATAGATTACTTCAAAAGTGATCATGAATAATTATTTAGAACTAACTGTACATGTCCTAGCTATAAGATCCCTTAACTAGCTTGTGTATGTTAATATTTACATTGTTATTGGATCAGAATAATTTTGATAAATAAGTTTAGACTGCTAAGTGTGCTACATGAATGGCCTAGTTATTGGGCCTATGCATGTACAGCTAAGGTGTGAATATAGTTTTTTTTTTTTTTTTCCAGTTTTGGTAACTGTTATTCTTAGATAAAACTAATAATGTGAACACAAAGAAATTCAGTTTTTGAAAAATTCTAGTTTCCAAATAAACACCCCAAACATATTAATAGGAGATTTATTCCTAAAGGAGGTTGATTAAATATTAATAAATCGTGAAAAAATTGACAAAGTAATATTTTTATTTGATTGAATGGATTGTCATTGTAATAGAATAGGAAATTAAATCTAGTCAAATAATAGAACACGTTATATATTCCTATTAAGGGAATATCACAACTGGTCAAAATTGGTCAGTGAATTATGAGACTACATACATTTGGAAATTTGATAGAGAATTACGAGGCTACATGCATTTGGGAATTTGATAGAGATCGTGTAGCCCATTATTGTACTTTTCTATTTGGCTTATGTCTTCCTTTTTCTTTACAAAGGAGGCATTAGTAACCAAAGAATGTACGCACAGAAAATCAGAAAGCGTTCTATCAGTTTTCAAGAATAGAGGAAAATTCTTTAAAATAAATAACAGCCGTAAGCTATTCTTAGATTTCTTTAAACAGTTTTAAGTACAGTCATTAATTTATTTTTTTTTATAACAATAAAATACCACACTCTTATTTGACTATACAATTAGTGGAGTCATATACTTACATTAATTTTATAGCTATGCCAGGTATGATGCTCTACCTGTATATGTATTTATTAGTTTTTATGGTCCTAGTTATACTTTACTTTTACTGTGTTATTATTAAAAAAAAATTGTTTGTAGATATTTTAATAGAAATAAATTTTTTAAATTACTACCAACTGCAAAGTTTTCAAAATCTAACAATTTCTTTGTATTTTTGTGACACATCATGTGAAGACCTGAGACGTACTGTTCTTCTAGTCTTCTTAGAAATATAAACCAGTGGAACCAATTGCATGTGGTATCTCACGTGCAATGGCATTGTCTTCACTATTTTGTTTTGGAAAGAATTACGTCGTTTTCACTTACCTACTCACACAGTTAAATCACATGCACATAAGGGGAGAATATTGACCATACCACTAAGTAAGTATAATAATATATCTCTCAGATAAGGTTAACGAAAACAATTGAAACAAAAATCATTGTTGTTGGGATTTTGACAGATAGGTAAAAAGATTAATATTTGATCTCCAGTGGAAATGAAGTACAACACGTCTCAAAACACTTATATTTCAAATAATGAATGTGTTAGTTCACTCAGATTTAACTAATTGTTTAAACTTTTCAAACTTTGTTAGTAATGGAAAGATTGGCAATCATTTTTCATGCCAATAGCTGGATTCTATTTAATTTTATTGTCTATGCAACACGAGTCAAATTAGCTCTCCACCTAAATTGTTTATGGTGTATGCTGAATTTTTGGCTAGAGATTATGCATGTGAATATAGACACCGCCACACAAAACCTCTGCTATTTTTTTAGCATAAAAGTACATGACACCCATAATAAAGTTTTTTCGTTTTTGACAAGTTTTAACATATAAGGATCTACGTGTATATTTTTGTAAGTATGACAATATTCATTTAGACTTAGTTTAGTATCATTGTATTGTGTTTAGCCGTGTTGTGTAGGTTCTTGTAGTGGTGCACTATCTAGACACAATTATGACAGAAAAGTAAATTATAGATTGTGCACATGTTTTGTAGAATGACGTTTTAGAAAATTCGCATGATCGATGGAGCAAAATCAACTTTTTAAAAGCAACTGTCACTCCGCCTTCTTGCTCAAATTTGTATATACTTCCTGAATATAAACCAGTGACAATTAACTCGGAAGAGCAAAAAAAAAAAAAAAATCAAATTGCTATTTAATAGAGTTATAACTGATCCTAACATTAAAGCAATTCCAAAAAAATCAGAATCTTTTTGAATACGTCCTTGAATTCATTCGTGAAGTGAGCAAAAGATACAAGAAGTCATTACAACAAAAAAGGCTTTTCAAGGCACTTTATAAGTGCCTTGAAATGCCATTCACAGCGCCCACAAAAGCGCTTTGGCTGCAGGTGTTGTAATAAGCCTTAGCTATCAAAGCGCTTATAAGGCGCCGTAGATGGTCTATCAAGGCTCCTCGAAGGCGCCGTTGAGGCACCGTGGAAGATATCTACCAAAGCGCCTTGGAGACGTCATGAAAGGCATCTTCCACGGTGCTTTTTAAGCGCCTTGGTATCTAGATACCAAGACACTTAAAAGGCGTCATGGAAGATACGTTTCACGGCACCTATAAAGCGCCTTGGTAAACATCATTCCACGGGGCCTTATAAGTGCCGTGGTACATAGTTCCAAGGGGTATTTGTAATGTATTTGTCTATACTACCCTCTGGAATTTTATAAATATAATCCAAATTCATTACATACACTAAATATTTGAAATAAAATGGAGTATAAATATATATTTACACACTAATATTAAATTAACATAATAACTTGATCATAATCATATCTATATAGTCTATATAAACTAAGTATATATATATACATTAGTTTTTTAAGCAAAACTAACATGATCATCAAAGACTACATATAATTTAAATAAACAAAGATTAAGAGCCTCAAATAATAAAGTGTATTAGTTCTTCGACCCATTCTTTAAGAAGTCTATTGATATCATCCTTTGTATAGAAATTTTATCCATTAAACTACAAATTCAAATACCTTATTTGTTAGAAAGTGATCAATCAAACTATAAATTAGAAGAGAACTAATAAAACATATGTTTACATACCATTGTGGTAAATGATTTAATATTGGCTTGTTCAATGACTTCTCTCATAAATTTACATATGTAGAATCTATACTCAACACTTATCGGTTGTCTTGGGCATTATACATAAGAATAAAGTAAACATAATTAAGTTTAATTAATCTTCCATCCAATAAGTATTATTAATTAAAGTTTAGTACCTTTATTAACTTATAAACCGGACCATTTGGTCTTCCTTTCTTCTCTTTTTCTACATTATATATATTAAATGCACTTCGAATTGGAAATGCACAAACACAATAATAAAAGATTAGCAATAGCAACCATAAGTAAAAATACAATAAGAAATTGAACTATAAAAAAATAACTATTAGAGAACTTACTCGATCATTGTTAAACCAATTTTCTCACCGAGAGCTAAGCCGAGAGGATCTAGAATCCATGCATAATCTTTGAGAGGATAAATGATAAACAATATCCAATGATCCCTACTCATAAAATTGATGATAAAGATTATTAATAATGTAATAATTAACTTCATATAGGAAGTAGTTGATCATATGACAATTTGTTAAGTTTAAAATCTTATCCATAATTCCAAGGTGTAATTAGAAATTAATGTTCATTCTCCATGGATAACATCCAGGTTGCTAAACTTATAGCATAATCTTCACATGAACCACCTTCTGTAGCAACTATACTAGGATCCATGAACATATACCTAGCTTGATAGCCATATTGGGTCACTAAATGGTGTAAATACCTACAAGTACAAAATACAATGTGAATTAAATGTTGTATTATATAATTGCCAACTATAGATACATATATATATATATGAAATTCTATATATATATATATATAAAATAAACTTCTTACCTCGTGTATAATGTAATAGGCACGGCCCCAATCTTTTGTAATGTGCAAAACTCAATTATGTCTTATTCAAATACGGGCAAACGAAAAGCTTCTCCAAATACTTCTTCATCAAAGGGAACATGAACAACAATATCTTTATCCACTCCTTGAATGGTATTCAATAGTAATCTTATAGAAGCTGGCGCACCATCAACAAATCTAAACTGTGTTTGTGTAACAGATTCTGCTTTCTTTCTTTGTGGATGTACTATTTCTTGTGTTTGAGGTGGCTGTGGTTGTGAAGATTTATTCTTCCCCGTTTGATGCCTATTTATATCATTAAACTCCTAAAATCCAAATAAATGATGAAATTTTAACAAACAAGTTAATAATTCACATTAGAATCCAATAAAGGATGAATTTATTTGGAAAATAGGTCTGTATACCAAATTATCTTCAAAGATGACAAGCATCTTACGCCAAGTAAGATGCGATCCAAGTGCGTCACTACCAGCTTTGTATCATCATCTAGATTTGGAATAGGAATTAGGGCTGTAACGTCAAGAACAACCTCTACTGATACACGAAAATTATGCTCTCCTAATTCTCTGCCGTGAATAATAGTTGATGAGGTTGACTTTTGTACATGTCCTAAAGCAATAATGTTATCACGAGACCTCACTTCAAGCTTGCATGGTCAGTTCAACAATATAGAAAATCAAATACAATTTATAAATACAAGTAGGTAATAAACAAATAAGAAAGAAACTCATATAAACTTACTTTTTTGAGTCGTGAAGATGTTCCTACAACTACCATTAGATTTACATGTATCTCTTGTGGTTGTACTTCTTCCCTTTGAACTTCTGGCCGTGAAGGAATTGTATTAGAACCACTAATATTACTTTGTTATCCTGCTTGAATCTTAGCAATTTCTGCTTTGAACCGTTCTTCTTGTTCTTTAAGCATTTGCTGCATCTTGCGTGTTTATTCATCTTATCATTGTTTCAAATCAAATGATTGTTGCTTCTTTGTTGGAGCAGGTTGATGAAAATATTGTCTGTGGCTAAAGTGAAATCCCATTCCCCGTGCACGTCCAGAATATTCAGGAGTGCTTAAAGCCATTGTTAAGATATCATTAGAACCGTCTATCTCGAGATTTCCTTCTTGGAACTGTTGATTATAATCTTCCTACAAAACATATACAGAATTAAACATTAGACTATGCTATAATTTTAACAAAATTACAAATTAATATAATCAATATGTTGTAATAAATAACTTACAATTCTATCAACAATCACTTTGATTTCCTCAGAATGGCCTCTTTTTTTAGGTACACGTCTTCTACTCCACAGCTCGGATCTATCAATACCACATTGGCCCTCGTTTTTTTTAATCTTAGCTTCTAATCTAGCATAACCCAAGTGAGACATACGATGTGGATATTTATTTTGCGTTGATCTTCCCTGTTGTATTTTCCTAGCTTCCTCCCATTCTGTACTTATTCTTTTCTTAACGAACTCATCCCAAACTTTAGGTTCAATTCATTGTACATATGATGTTGAAGGGTGCTCTAATAACTCTGGACAAGTATGTCTATACTTATAAAGTAGTTCAGTTGTAATCCTAGACTTAAAATCTCTCCATATTTTCGCACAACTTTCTAAAGTTTCTTTTTTTGCTTTGTAGTCTAATACAAATGTTTCCTACAATATAAAAGAAATAATGTTAATACCAAATATATATTCTAATAAATATGAAATAAAAAGATTCATGTTCATACCAATATTATATGCCAGAGCTCATCTTTTAGGTCCTTTGGTACAAGCGTCCAGTTATCAATGTTGATTGGGATCTTGCGACGAACCATAAGGCCATAAAAGCTCGCCAAATGTTTACCTTCATCCCAGTTAGTTGTCCCCATTCATTGTACACGACAACTTCTTTTTTGTTATCACTTCTTTATAATCAACTCTTTCATTTGAGTCATTTCTCTTGGTTTCTTATTGTATTTTTTTCACCTTGACTACTTTGTGATGGTGTAAATTGATAAAAATCATCTGCACTTTCATTTTCTATGTCAATAATTACTTGTTAAATAATAAAACCATAAATGTAGATCAAAAATTAAGATAGAAAATAATAAATATGTAAACATAAAAGATAATATATTTAAAAAAATAATACATCAATCCATAAAGATATAAAAATGAAACAAAAAGATATAACAGCTATATTTTATACCTCATTGGTTTTTTTATTTGATTATCAATCCAAATACCTTCACCATCATCTCGTAAACATGTAACATCACCTTCATTAACGTCTTCTGTCAAAGCCTCCACCGAAACTCCTTTTGAGAATATTTCATGAGCAACAAGTATTTCATTCTCATCTTCAACTCCTAAATTTTGATATTCTTTCGGATTTGTTGCAAGAACAATTGGCTATCGAGCATCAAGTGGATCATTGACGTAAAATACTTATTTTGTTTGTGTTGCCAATATAAATGGATCATTTTTGTGACCTATCCAGTTTAGATCAACTAAAGTGAAGTCTAACTCATCTTCTCTAACCCCATTGTTACTCTCCACCCATTGACACATAAACACCGGCAACTGAAATTTGACAAAATCAAGTTCCCAAATTTCTTCAATAACGCCATAGTATACCATATCACCCTCTATTGGGTTTTTATCCTTAGAACTTGAAAATTGGACGGTTTTTGCAACAGTACTTACCCCACTATTTTGGGTTGTTCTTATGTTATCGCAGTGTCTTGTGCTAAAATCAATACTATTAACTTGATAAGCATTATACTTAATTACATCCAATGATGATCCACGTGATATCCATTTCAATGTATGTTGCATTATTCATTTCAACTACAATCTATTCAAAATGCAAAACTAATAATTAGAAACAGGGAAAAAATGAAATAAAACTATTAATTGTAACAACTAATTAGAATTATCCATTCACGAAACCAACTAATAAAATTTCGATGATGTTCATCATGGATCCATTTCTCTCTTTTTGATTTCATTGAGAATTATGTTTTGATCCAATTTATATGCTCCCTTCAACAAATTATCCTCAAAGTAAACCATTATTATTAATGAATGCAACATTCAATCAATGAAAATCAAATTTATAAAAAAACTTACTCGATGAAAGGTTAGACTTCAGCTATATTTTGTAACACAGTACGATATGCTTGATCTAGTTGTTCTCGTTTAACTATACATACGACACCACCACTTACGCTTTTATTAATATTTAAAGATGCGGGTACTCCTATAGCTTCTATATTTGTCAAATAATCAGAACAAAACTCAGCAGATTCTTCTGCGATATAACACTCTACAATGCATCCTTCTGGCCGGCTTCGATTTCTAACTATCCTTTTAGAATTTTCATGTGTCTCTCAAATGGATACATCCATCTCAAATAAACAAGACCATATAATTTCTCTTCTCTAACCAAATGTACAGTAAGATGTATCATTATATCAAAAAAACTAGGAGGAAAAAACTACTCGAACATGCACAATGTTATAACAAGTTTACGTTGTAGTTCATCTAACTTGGATACATCGACTACCTTAGAACAAATTCCATTAAAAAATAAGTATAATCTGGTGATAGCATATCGAACATTTTTAGGTAATACAAACTTGATAGCTATAGGTAGCAGATGTTACATTAGTGTATGACAATCATGAGATTTAAGTCCAAATAGTTTCAAATTGTTCATATCCACTAATGTTCTAATATTAGAAGAATAGCCTTCAGGAATCTTCACATTAAATAAAGATTGACACAATTGAAATTTTTCTTCCTTTTTCAATGTGAAGTAAGCAGGGGGTAAATATGTTCGCTTTTCCCCCACTTTAAGAGCTAACTCTTTTCGAACACCCATATCAACAAGATCCATACGGGCACCAATACTATCCTTATTCTTCCCTAGAATATTAAATAAAGTTCCAATTATACTATCACATACGTTCTTCTCAATATGCATGACATCTAAGTTATATCTCAGAAGTAAATATTGCCAATACTCCAACTCAAAGAATATAGATTTCTTCTTCTAACAACTCTTTGGGTTTTTTACAACCTTCACATTACTATGTCTTTTTCTTTTCTTACTAATATCACTTATTTTAACCTTTCCAAGCCTAAATTCGAGGTTAGAGATTGTTCGTAGTATCTCTGTCTTAGTTAAAGGTTGTGGTGCCAATTCAAATTCTTGAGAACCATTAAATGCTTTTTTCCAATTTCTGTATACATGTTTGCGAGGTAAAAATCTTCTATGG
>JXTB01000019.1:1288707-1307372 GCA_002914805.1 Parasponia andersonii | reverse complement strand
TTAGAATTCTTATTCTGTTGCCACCTAGGCTCACCACATATTGGACAACAAATTGCATCTTTAAATTTCTTTCGATATAAAATACAATCATTTGGGAAGCGTGAATTTTCTTATATTGCATACCCAATAAGCATAAAGTCTTTTTGGCCTCATAAAAGGAAGGTGGGATCTTATTATCATTTGGCAATATCTCTCTTAGTAAAGCTAACAAGTCTGAAAAACTCTTATCACTCCATCCATATCTTGCTTTCAAATTATACAATTTCAATAATGCAAATAAATTTGTAAATTTCGTACAATCCGGATAGATTGATTTCTCAGCATCATTAAGTAATGATTGAAACTTAATAGGATCTACATCTGTTTCATACTGTGCATCATCAATCATTTCAAAAAAATCATCATTTCAATCTAACTCATAATCATGTCTTATACTATGCTTTGATGAAAATCCGGTAATTGGAAACTTTTCACCATGCCAAATCCATTGTTTGTAACTTTGATCTATTCCATTAAAATATAAGTATTTTTTTATCTTTTTAACACCTATCTTTTGCAAATTTCCACATTTAATGCATGAAAATGGAATTAAATTAGAGTCTTTGACATTTTCAATTGCAAACTCCAAAAAGCTATCAACTCCCTTTCTATATTCACTCAATAGTCTATCTGCCAATATCCATTCCTTATCCATTCTAAGCACAATTGAAAAACAAAAAAAAATATAAATAAACAACTGATATTAAAAACTAACTAAATTGAGTACTATAAAAAATTGTACATAATCTCTCCTATTTCTAGCATTAACCAATTGAGTAACTAAACCACCAATTATACATTAATACTCATTTCAAATTATTCTTGTATTTCTAATCACTACCAAATTCAGAAATTAATTTATTCTTAAATAGTCTCATTTGTTACAAATAATTTTTCAATCAACCAAATATAATATATGACAAAATAATATCAACACAAATAATAAGATAACACCAATGTGAAAGTGACATAAGTCAATAAAAGAAAAGAATTTGAGAAAACATACCTCAGTTTGCTCAGTTTGCAAATTCACAAGTAATCTAAGTACTCTAACTTCTACTAAAACCTATATACAAATTAAAATGATAAATAAAATTAAACATTTATAATTCACAATACTTTAAATTTGAAAATTCATATATTTGAAATAAGTATATATGCAAAATAAGAATTTTGACAACTAAAAAATTGATCATGTCCAAATTAAGTAGTACTAAGTATCTAACATAAAATTTATAGAAATTGAGAGAGTCCACCTCAATTTTAAACTTTTGCAACTAAAGATCAACTCCACATAATTTCACCCAATTAAAAACATTGAATATATAAATTTCTAAAAAACTACACAATATTCAATTAAAATTGCATAAATTTGGATTAATTGACATTAAGGATGGAAATTAAAAAGCATAACTTAATATATTATTTCTAGTAAATAAACATGAAATTGATATAAATTTATATAACATACCTTCAATTTGAAACTTTTTACAACTAAATGAACTCACATTTCACCTAAAAAAAAAAAAAAAATAGTAACAAAATAATAACAAATTCGGATTAATTTGCACTAAAATAGCAAAACATACCCAAAAATAAGACTTCTAGCAAATAAATAGTCTAACTCGGCATTACAAGAGTAAAAATTATCAATGCATGCTCAAGATATTCACATTTGATAAATTAGGATTCCAAATATAAACTCTTTCGAATATAACCTAAAACATGAAATTTCTACAAAATAATTGGTCAAAATCATGATTACGACAATAGGTAATCTAATTTTAGTGACAAAAACAAGTTTAAAAGCTTAAATATAACTTGTTTGCCAGAGAAAATGGTGAAAATGGTGGAAGGGGGAGACTATTGGCTGCGGCTGGAAGTGAGGAGAAAGAGCGAGTTGTCTGCTGTTGGGCGATCGTTTTGGGGTTTTTTATATAGGACCCTTACCTCAGCACCAAAAAGGCACCGTTAAAGATGAGATACCACGGAGCTTTTTAGGGGCCGTGGTATTTTATCACGACGCTTATTAAGCGCCGTGATAGGTTTATTACGGTGCCTTATGGGCGCCGTGAAAGTTAAATACAACGGTGCCCAAAAGGCACCATTATAGATTAGATATCATGGCACTTCCTAGGCGCCGTGGTATTTTTTCACGGCGCTTATTAAACGCCGTGATAGATTTATTACAGTGCCTTATAGGCACCGTGAAAGTTAAATACCACGGTGGCCAAAGGCACCGTTAAAAATTGGATATCACGGCGCTTCTTAGGCGCCGTGGTATTTTATCACGGCGCTTATTAAGCGCCGTGATAGATGGGATACCATGGTGCTTCTTAAGCGCCGTGGTATTGCCTCCGTCTATCACGGCGCTTATTAAATGCCGTGATAGTTAATCATTTATCATGGTGCGTCCGTACACGCACCGTGATAGTAGATATTTTTAGTAGTGACTGAGCAAAACTCATATGGGAGAAGAATATGGTCCACGTGTTTCATTTATTAGAACTCTATTTTTATTTTTTCTTATTTCAAATTAGTCAGGGTCTTTTTTACCAAAAACATAATTTACCACCGAATTGTTTGTCGTTGTTTAAGAATTGAACTGTTTTCAAACACTATTACAAAAATGCTGAAACATATAAATTTAATAAAAAGTATAAATAATCAAAATATGTATTTTTCATATGAAATTGATGCATAGATATAGAAAAATTTATTTAGTAAAAAAACAACTACTTAGCAAAAAAAAAAAAGGGGGAAAATGAGACAATTTATTAAATAGGTGAAAAAATAGCTATTTAGTAAATAGATGTAGAAAAAAGGCGGCTATTTCCTATAAATACTATATACCCAAACACCTCTCTATTCCTAATTTTTATCAGCCGCTTTAAAGAGCTAAAATTAGCCCTCCGAAAGTAATCTCATACGGGCTATATTATATATATATATATATATATATATATATATATATACTTAGTACTACTTTTCCATAAATAATACCAAAAATACTATGTACAAACTTGTACTTATTTTTGTACTGCTTTTTTTTTTTAGAAAAATAACATATTCTTGTTAAGAAAGACAAAATAACGTCTTAGAATTTTCATTTTTTCTTGTTTCCTTTTGCTACTATTACGTTTAAAACTAATTATTAATTTATTATTAAAAATCATAAAGTAATTGATTTTTGAAAATTAGAAATCAAATTGGTTACATAAAACTAACAACTATATTGGTTTCCGCCATAAATATTATAACTATTTTGTTAATAAAAATTAAAAACCAAATTAGTTTCTATCATAAATAATAGATCTATTTGGTTAATTGAATTATTGATTACTAGAAACCAATTTGGTTATTCGAAACTAGTTACTAGAATCTAAAAACTAATATATATTTTTGTTGCTTTTATTTCAAAAATATAATTACTTAATTTGAGAACTTAATCATATTCTTCATGTCTTTGTTCAATTTCCATCTAATTTTTGCTAAAGAAAACCAAACTAGTTTCTAAGAAACCTTTGTACTTTCCTGTGATTTACTTATATACAAGACTTTCAGCTAAAGAAAACTGAACTGATTTCTACGAAACCTTTATAGTTTCCTGTTATTTACTTACTCATAGAACATTCTGCTAATATAAAATCAAATTAAACAAAATTAGTTTCTAGGAAACTTTCGTGTTTTTCTCGAAAAAAATAACTTATTTACTAAAATGCCACAATATTTTCTAGCTTCCAAAATATTTAAAAAAATGCCGTAAAAAAATCATGTGGATTTTTATTATTTTTGAAAGGTCATAAATTTGGTAATATTTTTTGAAAAATAGGTATAAGTGTCCAAAACCCTATATATATATATATATATAGGGCACCAATCTAGTAGGTATTTTTTTTTTTTACCTATGCATAGGTATCAATTTGGCTAATGAAAATTTAGCATGCACATTTTTTTATTGTAAAAAGTAAAAGAGAGAAAGAGCATTAATGATGCACGTCTTTTCATGTACTTCATTATAGCTATTGGATTACCATTTAATGGTGATCCAACGGCTAAAAAAAAAATACCTACCTATAGGTAAAATAAACAAAATACCTATTGGATTGGCTATAGTATAGCCAATCCAATAGGTATTTTTTTATTTTACCTATGGGTATGTATTTTTTTTAGCCGTTGGATCACTATCTGGTGATCCAATTATTATAATGAAGTGCATGAAAAGACGTGCATCATTAATGCGCTTTCTCTCTCTTACTTTTTACAATAAAAAAATGTGCATGCTAAATTTTTATTGGCCAAATTGATACCTATGCATAGATAAAAAAAAAAATACCTACTAGATTGGTGCCCTATATATATATATAGTTCCTAATCTAGTAGGTATTTTTTTTTTAATTTATCGATAGATATATTTTTTTCTTTAGTCTTTGGATCATGATCTAGCCATTAGGTCATAATTTGGCAACAATCGTAATTTGAGTTATTAGAAAAAAAATAAAAATAAATATATATTATTTAATATTTTCTCTTTCCATTTTTGCTGTGAAAAGACATACATAACTAATTTTAATTGGATAAAATAATATCTGTAGATAAGAAAAAAACACCTATTAGATAGGTACCTATATACATTTATAGGCACCAAGTAGGGGTTTTCTTTTTTTTTTTTTTTTCCCTAAATTGTCACGGCAACGATGTATATGTGCTCATGGGGAGGGAAGGGAAAGCGTTTAAGTGAAAGATAAATTAAAAAATGAAAAAAAATTGATGCATCTACTCAAGCAGTTTCCTTGGGCTTGGTTAAAGTTCTGTTATGACTAAAATAGATGGGTTTCTCGACAACGAATGCTGATCATTCCGTATTCATAAAACGAAAACAAAAGGAAACTACTGCTCTCCTAGTTTATGTACTTAGTTTTTAGCACTCTAATTAAATTCACTAGGAAAATAATTATACTAGTCAGAAAAGTAGCTAGTAAGCAAGTCGAGTAATACAGCTATTATTAAGTCGAGCGAGCTTTCATTAATGCTAATCAAAGACGAAAAGTTAAATCAGAATTCGTATCGTTGACAATTGAGTTGATTAAGTTAGTTGAGATATTATAACAATAATTAGTTTGGAGTTAGTTAATACTGAAACTTAATTACTCTAATTAATCTTGACGACGTGTCCATAAGTTTATGATTTTAGGCTGTAAAGTGTGAGGCTCTCTCGGTATAAATATGTGGCATTGCTTAGAGTTGTTTACGAGTTGAAAACAATAGAGTTGTTGAGAGTTGGAGCTATTAGTGCACTGCTGTTGCAATATTGGTGAAACTTTATTTCATGTTACAACATCGATTCTGTACTATGTGAATAGAGAAGTTTTGAGAATTCTGTTGAGAGGTTTGGTTGTAACTTATAGATTGAATATTGCTCTGTAATCTAAGAAAGTTAAGAGTATACTCTTCTTAGTCTTCTTGGTTGATAGTAGATTCGACTAGGAATTCTGTTCCCTCCTTATATGCATAAATTTTACATTGAAAACTGAAACAAGTATCTCATGTGTCGTTTTCTCTTATACTCTATTTTTTCACGTATTCTTGATTGATTGATTGGTCTAGTTATTTCACCAATGTACGTATAGAATTTTGTCGCTTTATATACTCACTTGATTAATATACTGGATTTTAGGCTGCTTCGATAATCTTAGATTTAAGTGGCAATCTATATAATTTGTCAACTAAGTTCAAAAAGTGCAATATAAGGATATATATATATATATATATAATTATACTATTTCTCCTTGAAATAAAAATTTAGGAGTCCTAAGAAAAAAAACATCTTTAATGTTGGAGAGTAAAATAAACTTTATTATTCACTCAAATACTTTTACAAGAGAAAATTCCCAACTTCACTCTTCAAGATCACTCACTCACTAGAAGCTATGCTTCTTTCTCTCTTCTTTTCACTCTTAGAAGCTTTGCTTCTTACATGATGCTTAGAACTCAAATAGGGAGGGGTATTTATACTACATGAGAAACAATGAGAACCACACAAATAAATAATTACAAAAATATTAAGCCACAAATATTTTTTCTACACACTTCTAATAATAATTTAAGTAATCAAATAATTCACATACAAAAAGCTAATATCTAGCTAATACTAGAAGATTCTAGGTGGAAGGCTTCTTCAATTTGAACTTGGGCTTTTTCTTTTATGAGCTTTGTATTTAGGCTAACTCCAACTTATTGAGCCTCATGTTAATGGGTCTAAAACACTTCTTATGGACTTAAACTAGTTTATTTTCAACACCCCGCTTAAACTTATTTTATAATACCAAGCAAGTTTCATAATCTTACGAAGTCTTTAAACTTGAGTGGCTTGATGAAAATATCAGCAATCTGATCATGTGATCTCACATACTCTAATAGTACTTCTTTGTTTGCAACACATTCTCTTATGTAATGATAGCGCGTGTCGATATGCTTGCTTCGGCTATGAAAGACTGCATTTTTAGCCAAAACTATTGCTGACTTATTATCGATACAAATCTTTGTTGGCTCCTTTCGAGATATGTTTAACTCTTTCAACAACCTTCCTAGCCAGATTACATGACTAACACATGATGTAGCAGCTACGTACTCAGCTTCGTATGTTGAAAGGGTGATAATCGATTATTTCTTAGATACCCAGGTGAAGGCGGTTTCTCCCATAAAAAACACAAAACCAGTTGTGTTTTTTCGATCATCAGTATCTCTAGCCTAATCACTATCATTGTAACTAACTAGTTTGTAATCATTAGAAATTGAATAGATCAAGCCAAGATTAATTGTATCATTTAGGTTACCGAGAATTCTCTTTGCAGCTTTGAAGTGAGTAGTTGTTGGAGTTTTTATGTAACGACTCACTAGTCCAGTTGCATAGAGAATGTCGGGTCTTGTACATATCAAGTACTGAAGGTATCTAACAAGGCAGTTGAAGAGTATTGGATCCACTTTTTCTACTTCATCGTCTTTGAATAATTTTATTCCGCACTCCACTGGTGTACTTATCGGTTTGCAATCATCTATATTGAACTTCTTCGGGATCTCCTTTGTGTAGCTTTCTTGAGAGATAAAGATACCTTCTTCCTTTTTCTTGACTTCTATGCCAAGATAGTACGCCATAAGTCCGATATCTGTCATTTCAAACTCATGTGTCATTACTCTCTTGAATTCGTCAAACATCCTTAGATTACTTTCAATTAATATGAGATCATCCATGTATAAGCATACAACCAAACTATCTCCATCTTTAGTCTTAACATAGAGAGCATGTTCATAAGGGCACTTAATGAATCCATTCTCTTAGAAATATTTGTCAATTCAGCTATTTCATGCTCTTGGTGCTTACTTTAGACCGTAAAGAGCCTTCTTCAGCTTCAAAACCTTATCTTTATGCCCTTCCATCTCATAACTCAATGGTTGTTTGATATAGACTTTTTCTTCAAGAACTCTATTTAGAAATGCAAACTTTACATCCATCTGATGAATCTTCCATTTGTTCTGAGCAGCAAGAGAAATAATTAGTCTGATAGTTTCTAATCGTGCCACAGGAGCGAATACCTAGTCGTAGTCAATACTGGCTCTTTGACTATAGCCTTTCGCGACTAGCTTTGCTTTGTATCTTTCTACCTATCCGTTGGCATTCTTCGTCACCTTGTACACCCATTTAACACCGATAGCTTTCTGACCTTTAGGAAGAGCAGATAGTTCCCAAGTGTAATTCTTCTCTATGGCTTTGACTTCTTCATCCATCGCATTCCTCTATTTTTCATCTTATACAGTCTCTTAGAAGTTCACTGGTTCACAATCAGCAAATAAGCAAAATATAGTGAGGTTTTTTAGTCTATCGGTTACTTCATATAGATCATCAAGACTTCTTGTACTTTCTTCATGCCTCTCAGTTAAGAAAGATGGAGGTGAATCTTTATGAGTGGATGATGTTGGTGAGGAAAGTAGAGTAATAGCCTCCTGATGGACTTCTCTTGCTTACTCTACTGGTGCTTCCATATCTTCAAATTGTGGAAAAAAATTGTAGTCATTTGTTTAAGAACCAAAGTCCCATTCACCTTCTTCATCAAATATTACATCTCAGCTGATGATTACTTTTCCATTGTTAGGATTATATAACTTATATCCTTTGGAGTTGGTGTCGTAGCCGATGAAAATGAACTTCTCGCTTCTATCATCAAGCTTGGTTCTATATTCGTCTGGCACATGCACATGGACTATGCTTCCGAAGACTCTCAAGTGAGAGATCCCAGGCTTTCTTCTGCTCCATGCTTCTTGTGGTGTCTTTCCCCACACACTTCTTATTGGAGATTGATTGGACAAGTAAACTACAAATGCAACAACTTCTGCCCAGAACTCCTTGGGTAATCTCTTACTTTTCAGCATGCTTCGAGCTATATTGAGGATGGCCCGGTTCTTCCTTTCTACCATACCATTCTATTGAGGGAATCTTAGAATGATTAAAGGTCATTGAATTCCATTTGCTTCATAGAATTCTTGGAACTCTTTTCAAGTGAATTCTCCTCCTCTATCAGATCTCATGGCTTTGATCTGAAGACCGCTTTCCTTCTCTACAGCAGCCTTGAACTTCTTGAAAGCTTTAAAGACTTTTGATTTTTGCTTCAAGAAATAAACCCAAGTCTTTGTTGAGAAATCATCAATAAAGAGGAAGAAGTAATTGCTCTTACAGAAAGAACTTGGTTTGATAAGACCACACACATCTGTATGCACGAGCTCTAGTGGCTTCTGGGCTCTTGAATTCGACTCTTTTGGAAAGCTTTTCCTGAATTACTTCCCGAGTAAGCATCCTTCACAAAGCCGATTAGGATGATTGATGCATAAAAAGCCTCTCACCTTTCTTTCTTGGATAGTAACTCTAGTCCTCCAAAATTGAGATGCTCGAATCTCAAATGCCATAGCCATGATGAATCCTTGTAACATGCTTTCAAACATTTTGCCATATCATTTTGAATGTTCAATAAGAACATTCTATTTCTTGACATAGGCACCTTGGCAATCAAGGTCATGTTGTTATCTCTATTAGAAAGACTATAATGTTTCAAGTGAATATCATAGTCTTTCTCTAAGAGTTGTCCCAAACTCAAGATGTTTGTTTTCATTGTAGGTACATAATAAATATTTGAAATAAATTAATGCCCCCTATTTTTCAAGCAGATAAAAATTTTACATTTTCCTTTTACCGCTACTTTTGAATCATCATCGAAAGAAACACTCCCACTAATTGATTCATCAAGCTTTATGAACATTGATCGATGCCCATAGATATGATTGCTAGCACCGATGTCAAGATACCATGTGTTATCTTTTCCTCCGTTTTTGTCGTTATATACTAGTAGCACGATGCCATTTTCTCTTCAATGTAATTGACTTTCTCTTTAATTTTGTTATTGGGTGCTCTACACTCTCTAGCATAATAGCCAAACTTGTGACAATTGAAACATTCAACTTGAGACTTCTCAGTCCTTGAGTTCATTCGACCTCTACCATGACCTCTTGTAGAGCTTTCTCCTCTTTTGAAATTATTGATATGATAATTGTGGTTGTTGGAATTCCAACCTCGTCCATGACCTCGACTTGTACTACGTCCTTGTCCTCGGGCTTATCCTCTACCACAACCACGTTAACTTCTTTCGCTACATTGGATATCTTCTTTCTCTGTAAGTTGTGTCTTGAGAAGTTGCTCTTTAAAATTTGGCTTCTTCTTTTTCTTTTTCTTGTGAGCTTGTAAAGAACCCAAAAGTTGTTATATCGCCATGGCTCCCAAATCTTTAGTTTCTTCGATGACAGTAATAATATTCTCGAACTTTGGGTCTAATGATCGAAGAATCTTTTCTATGATCGTAATATTTTCAAGTTTCTCACTATTTCGCTTCATTTGATTCGAAATGGCTAAAACTCTTGAAAAGTAATCAGAAACTGACTCAGTCTCCGTCATGTGTAGTAAATCAAACTCTCCTCTTAGAGTTTAAAGACGGACCCTTTTAACCTTTTCTTCTCCCTTATATTAAATTTGAAGTTTCTTCCATGCTTCCTTAGCAGAGGTTGCACTTGAGATTTTCTCAAACCCATCATCATCTAAGGCCTGGTAGATGAGGAAGAGAGCTTTTTTGTCTCTCTTTCTTGAATTATTTAAACTATCTTTCTGTATTGAGAATAGTATTGCCTCATCTCTTGGCTCTTCGTAGCCTTTCTCTACTACTTCCCAAACATCATGTGCTCCAAGGAGGACTATTATTTTGATCGTCCAATTATTAAAGTTGTTACCTTGAAGTGGTAGAACTTGAAGAGATGCTAAACTGTCGGTAGTCATAACTCTTAACAAAGTAAATTTTTGAAAATTTCAACTACACAGATCGATCTGGAACATTAAAAATCTTAAGATTGACTTGTATATCAATTTTGTCAAAGTCAACGGTCAAAGTCAACACTCGGTCAACGATCAACGCTGGTCAACAGTCGGGTCAATGGCGCGATCAACGGCTCTGACGGCGTAGTCAACGGTGCGATCCAATAGCTCTGATGGCTTGGTCAACGGCTCGGTCAACGGCTATGACAACTTGGTCAAACGGCTCTGACTCGGCTTAACTCGGTGAGTTGACTCAATTATGATAGCAAACTTCTGATAACTCGTTCAGACTCCGATTGGGCTGATTTTTGTGGCAACGTTTTCTTCTCGTCGAGCTCTTCGATTTGATATATAATAATAGTATGTTTGGAACAAATAGATAATACTCTCAATCTCAAGAATTCTTTTCTGATGTGGAAGATCAGTCAAAACTGCAATCACATAGCATATTTAGAATTTCATGATAACTCACAATCTTGCTCTGATACCACATTGTTGGAAAGTAAAACAAACTTTATTATTCACTTAAATACTTTTTACAAGAGAAAATTCTCAATTTCACTCTTCAAACTCACTCATTCACCAGAAGTTATGTTTCTTTCTCTCTTCTCTTCACTCTTAGAAGCTTTGTTTCTTACTTGATGCTTAGAACTCAAATTGGGAGGGGTATTAATACTACATGAGAAACAATAAGAACCACATAAATAAATAATTACAAAAATTGTTAAGCCACACATATTTTTTTCTACACGCTTCTAATAATAATCTAAGTAATCAAATAATTCACATGCAAAAAGCTAATATCTAGCTAACACTAGAAGATTCTAAGGGAAGGCTTCTTCAATTTAGACTTAGACTTTTTCTTTTATGAGTTTTGCATTTGGACTAACTCCAACTTATTAAGCCTCATGTTAATGAGCCTAAAACACTTCTTATGGGCTTAAACAAATTTATTTTCAACATTTAAAGGCTCTTAAACATGCAAAGTAACTATGCATTTGTCAAAAGAGAACGGCTAGCGGTTCTCATATAAAGCTGCATTACATTAGTAATTGTAAGCAAACACATGAGCAAACTGAATTAACTGTCCAGTCCAATCTACCTAGTTTCGTAAGGTAAGTCTATTATGAGTATTAAAATTCGGCTGACATACAAATACATATATATATATATATATATTATTCTTTTAAACCAACCTAGCAGATTAGACAGTTCATCACCTATGTATATTGGGATTAGGAAATGACCTTTTTCTTAATTTTTTTTTTGTCAAAACTTACTCTAATTTTAGAAATGTGGGAATACTTCGTTAAATTTTATTATCTATTTCCAAGTGCCTTATAATTTTATTATTTTTTCGGTCTAACATTCTAATAAATGATAAATTATCGGGAGAATTAACTAAAA
Organism: Parasponia andersonii; assembly: GCA_002914805.1. Classification (NCBI taxonomy): domain Eukaryota; kingdom Viridiplantae; phylum Streptophyta; class Magnoliopsida; order Rosales; family Cannabaceae; genus Trema; species Trema andersonii. Next base: position 1,295,518 of record JXTB01000019.1, on the reverse strand, counting down.
CTACAAAAAGAATCTTAATAAATTGAAGGTTTTATATATTGACTTTGTGTTTGGAAAATATACATACATCTCACTTGTTAGGTTATTTTGAATACTAAAATATTGTTTGGAAAATAGTCTATAGGTATTCTTAAATTTATATTAGTCTAAATTGACGTTTAACTGAAAGTAATTTTATAAATACCCATCAGTTCCCCTAATTTAGCTCACATGAGAAAATTGTATTATAGAAATAGACAAACTACAATACTTTTCCAACAAAAAAATTAAATTAAAGAAATGTTTTCATATTACGTTCAGGTAGAGAAGAGAGAAATCCAAAGACCTTCCCTTAGCTTCCGCCAACATTCTCCACTAGTAGGTTCTACTTCTTGCTGAGGAGGGAGTGTTAATTGGATGTGCAATTATAAATTTATACACTCTCATATAAGTACACACGATCACAAATAATATAGATATAGAAGTAAAATAAGTGTCGAATCCACGTGGATTGATTTCTAATTCATACTAAGTATTAAAATTATCTCAATTCTAACTTTATCCAAACAATTGAAATATAGATTTTAGAGAAATAAAATAAAGATAACTAAACTATCATGCAAAATAAATAAAAGCAAGCAATAAAAAAATGTCTAAGTTTACTAATTCTTTAACTATCCTTTAAACACACAATCTCCTAATTTTCCTCTTAAATTAATTAGTCCACTAGAGTTATCAACTTAGAATTCGAATGTATTTACAAACTTCTTTTCAAGATATGAGTGAAAATACCTAGACAAGCTACTATGTCACTTCTAACATAAATTGACTAGATTAATGAAGTTTAGTAATTCTCAAAAAGGTTGCATAAGTCACATAAGTATATTCCTATCCTATGCAAATTTACCCCATTATGTTGTTTTATCTAAGTCTAAATTTCTAATCCCTTTTTCAAGCTCATAGAAATTTTACTCAATAATCTATTAAGTGATCAATTAAATAGAAACAATAAGTATAAGATAAAACAAATAACTCAACAATAGATTCCACTAATGAAAGAAGAGAAATAAGCAAATCCAAAATACTATGTTGGTTCACATAGTATTACTAGACAAAAAGGAATTTAGTTCATGGTATAAATTGAGAACAATAAATTTTAATATAATGAATTCAAGAAACACAAAATATCAAAGAAAAAAGAATTTTAGAATTCCCCCTCTTTGGAGACCTTGAAGATGTTCATGGAGATTCTCAATCTCTTCTTCCAAACTTAGTTTTTGCTCTTTTGAATCCTCTCTCAAAGATTTACTCTCAATAATATCACTCTCTAAATATAAATAATACAATAAAAAACTTACAAGAAAATGAAGAAAATAAATTAAGAACAAACTATGATTTTGATGTTAATGAGAGAATCAAGAAATGGAGTAGGTGAGTATGTATTCATCTTCTAATTACTCTTCATCCTCTCCTTTTATGGTTGATATTCTCTTTTTTTCTCTATCCCAATATACCTCTTTCAATCTTAAAAATAGGATTTTAAAAAATTGGCTCTTGCAAACTTAAGATAGACTGAATATGGAACCCTCGACCATCAAAAAGTTAATCTTGACCATCCATTATTAACCTAGGATGCAGGGAGTGGTGCTGGTGTGCCACTTTCTACTCGTTTGTCACTGTAGCATCCTAGATACGCCATTTTTTTGTTTTAGCTCCGATTTACCTCATTTTTATTACGTTATGACTATATCAGACTCAACTTTGATCTCAATGATTAAAAAATCTATTTGGGAGTCATACATTCACCTTAATTCATATTAAACATATTAAGTTTATTATTTTATATACACAAACAAATAAAACATCGAAACAATAAGGAAAACAATTAAAAAAACTTAAAATAAACAAGAATATAGTAAAATTTAAGGCATAATAATGCTAAATAACTCAATTTTTATGGATTTAATAGTGGACTCCTCCCTCTCCTCAGTATGGTTTTCTTTTTTTCTGCTTTTCATTTGGTTTTAGCTTTTTTTTTTATTCTTTCCTTTTTGTTAAGGTTGATATCCACCTAAATCTAGATTTATGGTAGCTTTTGTACACCTAGATTTAGATCTAGTATTTTTAGTTGTATTTTATATTTTTTTGTGTACATCCAAATCTATATTTGTGGTGATTTTTAGTTGTAATTTATACTAGAGTTTGTTTTTTCTTATTTTTTCTATGTCTTTCCTAGTTTTCTTCTAGATCTGTGACTTTTGAGATTAAAATTTGGAAATTTTTATGTAGCATTCACTGATAAATGCTGTGAAAATGTGGCATTCGGCAATGGATGTCGTATAGAGGTTGACGTTTACTGATGGACGCCATGAAGAAGATGACATTTTCTGATGGACGCCGTAAAGAGGAGATTATTATAGTATTTACTGATGGACACCTTAAGGGAGTTCTACCTGAAGGTTCTTAGTTTTTCACTTAAAGTTTTTTTTTTCTGTAAGTAAAAGGTAGAATTTCTTGTTATTAAGAATATAATAGCTCACATTCTCTATTTTTCTTCACTTAATATTGGTTTTTGTCGAGGGATGTTTCTATTTCTTTTAGACATTTATACTATTATTGTAGCCAATTTGGCTGGTGATTAATACAATTCCTTTGAGGAACCTTTGTTAAAAAGAAAAGATATTTTCCCATATTTCAAAAACATATAGAGTTCGTAAAATGGAGGGAAAAAAAAGAATACAAAGGTTATTTTATGACATTAGTAACTACAATATGAAGAAAAAAATGAAATACAAACATCATTTTTTGCATTTTCTACAATACGAAGAAAAAAAAAGGATGAAATAGAAACATTATTTTATGACATTTTCCTTATATTAAGTATAGTAGAAAGCTATATAAAGGAATGAATGGACATTGAAATACAAATACTTGTAGGTAACAAACAAATTTAATTCTCCGCACAATAATATACGTTAAACAAAGTAAATTCCTTATCTCCAAATAAATAAAAAATAATATAAAAGAACAAGGCAATCAAATAAACAAAGGCTCCTAATGGAGATATAATTATTCAGCCGTTCAAGTTTATATTATTAGCTTCAATTCTTTGTATAATTAAATTCAGGTGCAGAAAATAATAGTATATTTTTAAGACACATCCACAAGAAAAGGAAAGCAGGAGAATATTATTTTCCCGTGTCAAATGGATATTATAAAGAGTATTTATAAGAAATGGCTCTTTTCGAAGATTTATTGATAAAATAGCTATCTTTTACACTTATTTAATAAATTACCATTTTATAGTTTTATGTTGATAAATGGTAGTTTTTTACTTGATCTATTTTTTACAAAGTAAATCAATTTTTTAAAATATAAATCATTTTTAAAAAAATAAATCAATTTTCAAAAATTAAATCAATATATTTTGATATACTAAATACGAAAAATGGCTATTTTTTAAATAATTTTAAAAATTTAGCCATTTTTTCACGATATTTGAAAAATAACTATTTCCCAAACTATGATCTAATATTCGATCATTCAGCTAAAAAACCCTTTTATAAATATCGATATCCATGAAAAAAGTTACATATGGATGCATATCACGACCCAAACCCCGGAGTAGTGGCAAAAGGGGTATTTCACTAAAATTAGAAATTCTTTTTAAAAAAAAAAATAAATGTATTATGAATTCTAACTAGTGGACCTATCCCATAATTCATAATCACCAATAAACACAGACTGAAAAATTATAAGAAAAACCAAATTCTCAGATAGTTCACTGAGCATCATCATTCACACCTTAACATTAAGTTAGTATGGCATATATAGTTACAGACATTTTCAAGTAACACACTTAACATGAATACTAACAAAATCCATATATTTAACAAGACTTAAACACGAGTCTTATATTCACACTCCTAGCATTACCAAGTCTCAAACTATGAATAAAAGATAACTTCTTATTCTGCTTGCTGACCGTCAATGTCACACTGGACACCACCTGTGGAGAAAGTAGGGAGAGTGAGCATAAAATGCCCAGTAGGTTACCTAATTTCCCTTTTTGAGAAAATCTTTTTATAAATCTCAAAACATCTGCATGGTTAGTAGTACTGGAAAGCATTTCTATAAATATTAAGGATTTAAACTATTTACAGAAAACTATGCCAAAAACCAAAACCAGATATCTAAGTCAAAACATATAAAAGTCTCAATAAAATAAGCATAATGCACATCACATAAATCAACACATTACATGAGCTCTCATCCTCTTATTACGACTAGAGCAACTTATACTACATGTATTGAGCACTCCTTACCTGATATCTATCTCTAGAAATCAGAGGGACACCTATATGTGTAATCCTACCGAACCGGAGGGGCATCGAATGTCTACGCCTACCGAATAGAGATAGTCAGAAAACAAATCCCGCGCGGGTTTACGGGCTCTCACCGAAGGTGGGTGGACTAGTCTGGCTACTACAATACCGTGATGCCTAAGATGACTCTCATACATGATCATATGAAATGTGCAGTGTATGGAGTCTCAAACACTAAGATGACTCTCATACATGATCATATGAAATGTGCAGTATATGGAGTCTCAAACAACCATACAGTGGTTTAACATTCTAGATATGCTCTGATTTTTAATTAAAATCTATTTTGTACTTTAAAATCCAAAAGTACAGTTTCTATGGTTTTACCAAATTCCAAGAATAAAAACTTGTATAAAATCATATTTAAAAACATCTAGAGCAGTCTACAATGTTTCACAAATTCATAGTTCATTAAAATAACTATTCAATAATTCAATTTAATAAAATCACGAAATTTCATTTTTCAGAATAAATTCAAATTTTAATGAAAATAATAGAAAATAAAGAAATTGAATCCCCCACCTCAAAATAGTAATTATGCTGAGCTAACGATGCTAGAAATATCCTCAATTGATCGGTGGGTTGTTCGGACATTCGTTCTCGAATCTCGTCACGTTCACTTGAAAAGTTGACTTTTCAAACGGAGTCTTGGATTGGGAAACAGAAGTCACCACTGAATTTAGAACACATAAAAACGTTGAGTTGATATAAAGTTCGTCGAAAATGGGTCCCGGTACGGTGCAAATCAAGGTCTATTTTCTTGATTTTTGTGCCACTTCGAAAAATAGTAGTATTTTATATCAAACTTCATGTCCCGACCTCACTGAGACCAAGTTCGAAGTCAGAACTCAGTTTCAAGGTCCTGAACACTAAATGGGCTTAAAAATCCAAAAATTATAAAAATACCACATTTTGAAATATTTAGAAAAATACCACATTTTCATCCCAATAATTAACGATCTTCCGGTTATCGTTTTAATACTTCAAAATTAAGAGATTTTATGTTTTAAACTCCTCTTCCACGTGGTAAAATTTTCTCGGGATAAATAACTCAATTCCGAAATAATTACGAAAATACCACAAAAATTAAATATTAAAATATTACTACAGTAGTCAACTTCTCACCGGAGCCGAGTTGGAGGCTGAGAGTGGTCAGAAATGAGAGTTGAAGTTGAGACGAGTCCAACGGTAGTGGTGGTAAGGTAATCAGACATCAGAGGAGGAAACGGCGGACGAAAAACTATTCCGGTGGCTCGACCTTCGGAGTGCTCGATCTCCAACAAGAGGCGGCGAAGTGAGATGGCGGCAAAGTGAGACAGTGGCACTAGATATGTTTTCATTGGCGGCTGGGCAAGGACGTGGCATAGCGCGTCGGGCAGTGTGATGGCCTGAGGAGCCTCTGGTGAATAGTGGCAGATGTGGAAGTTTTGAGGGCTTCTGCGAAAAAGAAAGAAGAAAAGGGAGCTTTTATGCAATTTTCGAAACTGTAGCAGTGGGACACGTTGCGCAATCTGATTCGACCGAAAATTTTTTCTGAAATTTCACTTTGGCCACAATTTTAAAAAGATTCTTTCACTTGAGTCCCTTCTTAAGTACACTTTTGTCCTCGGTTTGAAATTTCTTTTTTACTTTTGCCCAAAATTTACCTAGACTTAATCTTGTCTAGATTCAACACCAATAATTTAATTTAAAATAATTTAAAAATATAGAATTACCAAAATACCCTTGAATTAAAATTACTTAAATACCCTTACAAAATTTAGGATTTTACAATGTATATAATACATGTGACAAAGGCCAATGGACCCTAAGCAACTATTTGATAGGTGAAATTGGATTAGATCGAACTATTATTCAGGATTTAATTGGATTATGCTACTATTATGACTTATGACCTATTTGGCAGAGCTTAGGACTAAAAGATGTGACTAAATAAAATAATAGTAGATGAAATAGATGAGGTCCATACTATTTGAGAATTGTGTAGTAGAATAATAGATGAAAAATGTGTTGACCTATATTTATTGAGAAATGAGTAAAAAAAAATTAAAAAAGAATCTTGGATCACAATTTTTTTGGGAAAATGAAAAAAGAGACGGATGGACTATTTATCCCAAGTGTGAAATTGTTGGATAAAAATGGGTAAATGGGTTAAGGAAACAATTTGGGCTTGGCTTGGGCTTGGAAGCCCAAGTAGATTTTAAGGATTAAATTTGTTATAAAACCCATTTTCATGGACCATTTTGAAGCTAAAAATTGAGTAGGATCCACATCTTGTTGATGAAAGATCTTAGTGAATTCTTGTTCTCCTCTGCGAGGATATCGATTTCGTATATTCATACGCTCAAAATAGTGCACGGATGAATGAGAAATTGTTGCTCAAAAGTGCACCATTGAAATGGAAAATGAAAGGAAAATATTATAATCCCACATTGGTGGGAAATGCA
>JXTB01000019.1:1267358-1284705 GCA_002914805.1 Parasponia andersonii | reverse complement strand
TTCTGAAGTACAACCGAAATTCTACTCAAAGTTGGAGCATAATATTTTGGTAACATTATTTATTGAAAAAATTTATTATAAACGTTTGTAACCTCATATATTGCATGTTACAACTGGTCTGACAGAAATAAGTTAAAATAGTCCTTATCTAACTGTTGTTTTGTTTTTTCAATTACTCACACGTGTTCTGTAGTTAAACTCCTGATTTACTAGTTAATTTCTGCCCTATTTTACTCACTGAACTAGTCTCGTTGGACTCTATCTAAAAGTGTTATTTTCACCCATCACAAATTAATTTAATAGAGTTTCTCTACTAAATAAGGGACTTCAATCTCTTCCTTTCCTCCGGTCCACCAACCTTAATAGAGTGAACTAAATGGAACGTTTTCTTTTATGTGTAATAGTTGTAGACTAGTACGTACAAGTCCATTCAAAAAGAAAACAGTTACATTAGTAGATCAGTCTTTTTTCTTTTTTTTTTCCGGACGAAAATTACATAAGTAGATCAGTTACATTAGTATAAGACAAATTTATTAGGTATATCAGTATGGTCCACTAATAGTGCATAGACGTACCCATCACAAGGCCTAATTCAATATACATACGTGGTTTTGAAGATGTGTTGTTTTCGTAATTATTCATATCTTTCCAAACATGCCACTTCAAAGTGAACTTAAAATAAATTGATAACAAGGATTCGAAAAATTAAAAAATTTCAACAAGACCAAATTACGTGCGTAGGTACTTTAGAAAAATATATATTCTTTTCGTAATTATTCGTATTGGTTATCAATAACTTTCCAGTATTGTTGATACATCATTGTATACAAGATTAATTAATAAATTAAAAGTACATATCTATGATTCGAACTGTTGCCTAAGTTTATCTTCTTCCTTTTTTATTATAAAAAAAGTAGCACTCCATTCACCAAACTGGTTTCTAATTTTTGGGTGTCTTTTAAAAAAAATTAAAAACTTAATAAAAATATTTTCCACGTTTTGGTAAAATACGGAAGTCAGTTAATTTCTGAGTTAACGTTAACTGTAACAAAAAAAAAAAAAAAAAAACAACGCTCTGTGTTTGGCATTTCTACAATTTAAATATAAAATTTTGGTTTTTGTACCTCAATATTTTAAAATTCTAAAAATTTATACTCTCGATTACGTATTTTGCCTACATTATATTAGTCCAAATAATGTTGTGTTCTTTTTTTTTTTTTTTTTTTTAACAATTAACCGATGTAAATTATGTTGTTTTGGAAAACCTTCTTATGTAGAGAGTGTGAGCACTCTGAATTAACAAATCTCCTTGCTTGATCTAATAATTTGTAATGATAGAACACATTTCGTTGTTGACTTCCTAATATAGGTGTCATGCGAGCACTCTGGAAAAACAGTGAAACTTATTCACTAATAACTGCTGTACAGCTGTGACATTCCTTTTTATAAATATCTATACTGTTAGACTATTCTTTTTTCGGTCTAGAGTTGCAAATCATATGCAAATATATAAGATTGCAGTCACACTAATTTTTTAATTTATTATTCGAAATAAACAAATTTAAAAATTAATTATTGTTGTTATTATAATAATGAGATGAATTTTATTATTGTTATAACAATTAATAGTATTATTTTTGTTGCAACACTGAAATATTGAATGTGTATTATTGGTAAAATAATCACAATAATAAAATTAAAAGAAAATAAATGATACTAGAGATTTTTACATAATTCGGCTATTTTTCAATAACTTACTCGGGCCACATCCAAAGAAAGAAACATATTAGTAGAAATTTTTAAAGTACAAACACCAATGACTTAAACAAGAAAGATTTTCTCATATCTTGATACAAAATGTTCAACGAGTTCTACCTATCGTACTTGACTCCAAGCTCTTGAACTCCCTCTAATAGCTAGATCAATCTTCTCTGGTACAGCGTGCTTTTAGTTCTACACACTAGGAGTCCTTCCTATGTACTAGAACTTATCTTCTTTTGAAGAATACCCAACTCTTCTCCCAAAGGACTTTTACAATCTCCAGTGATTTTCCTAGAGCTAATCACTCTAAGAACATTCAAGACTCACATAAAAATAGACTCCCAAAACTCTTTATCAAAAGCTCTCTTTTTTATACAGTTTGGATACAAAATAAAAGCTCTATTATACTGTATTTTTCTCTTTGAAGTGCATACAAAATTTCTTGGAGTAGAAGAGCCTTTATAGGTGATTTTCAGCCCCCCTTGATTGTCCATTGTAGTGTGAATCGGCTGAAATCAAATAAGAAAAGAGTTAACAATAAAATTAAAATCTTTCCATAAATGTTGTAATCAACTAGAAAGTTGTTGATAATTTTCTGAACAATTACTAAGAAAATATCCAGATTTATGATTGCTTTTTTGATTCAGTTTGGACACATTTTGAACAGCTGGAAATCTTCATTTAACTTGCCAAAGATTAATAATTAATCTAGAAAATTATATCTCGATCAATATCAATCAAAAGCCAAGATTTAAAAAATCAACCAATCTTTCTTTAAATATTCAGAGTTATTGCGACAGATCAGAAAATCTAATCACAACAACTCATCAAATCAAATTAATTAACTAAAAGAAACTTAATTAATTGATGAGCAAATTTCTAGCAATAATTAAGGACGAAAATCCTCATGAATTCAGTTCAGAAACCTATCTAAATTCATTGAATAATAAGAGGTAATCAGATATAAATTAAGGATAAAAGAATGAGAAAATAATAAATAATACATATGGTAAGTATAAAAGAAATTGATTAAACATTGATAAGAAAATATCCTAACCAGCTATACCCGAAATTCCATTTATATTTTACTTATATTATTACTAGAACAATTAAATATGTAAATAAAATACGTTTGGGCACATTCTAAAATGTTTCCATATAAAGAAAAATACAAATTTCGGTCGTTGTAAAATCAACACTTATTTTAACAATTTCAAACTTGTTGTAACAACATCTTTTTCTTTTTATCAACTTGAATTTTTAAAACTTTGCCATTTAAAATGTCAAACTTTTAGACCTAACAATATGAAAACTAGAGCCTTCATTGGAGAGTAGTGAGCTCTTCGATACACATCATTTTATCGTTTCATCATCAAAAGTTTGAGGGATTCAAGCTTTGTGTAAGAAAGGAATTCTCTTGACTTGCTATATTCGAAGAAACTTCGAGCTATGGCTAAGGAGTAGTCTTGGCTACTGAGCTGGGGAGCCTAGCTCATGTACCTCTAAGTGGGAGACTTAGCTACTGCAGATATACTTCAACAAAGGTGGATTACTTTGTGGTGGTATCTAAGTAGAAAAGAAGCTTATACTTTTAATGTATAAGACCATTTTGTATAATTTGACCTTTGATTGATTTAGTGGATTTATTTGTTATTGGACTTAGTCCCATAAATATAGGCTAAGAGGGATCTACACATTTTTATATTAAGGAAACAATTTCAAAGTTACCAATATTGATCGAAACTAACCATTTATTGAAACATAAACATTTTACAACTGACAGTCCCCAATAAAGAGGAAGATTATAATTTTTTTTTAAATGAGGATATTTATAAAGCTTGGCTTATTTATAAGGTTGTAAGACCTCGTCTACGACCCATGCTCGTATTAAAGCAGCAATTTGGTATTCTGTTAGAGGTTTCGCTAGTAAAGTTGGCCGATTTCGTTTGTATTGGCGAGATTGTTCAACGAGACAAAACTTCGGCTTTTGTTTAGAAAAAGGCAGCTTACCCCGATTCTCAGTACTAGACCTCCTAAAAGATTTGTACAATTCCATTATTGTTTTTTTTTGGTATTGCTTACTCTTAATATTAGTTCAACAAAATTTGGAATGACATAATTTTGAATGTAGACCTTATATTTAACTCGCATGCTTTTGAGACATTTTCTAATTAGTTCATTCTTTGAGATGATTTCCTTATAGTCCAAGGTTTTTTTTTTTAAATATATTCACACATGTTGTGAGTGATTCATTTTTTTTTTTTACATTATACTAGAAATATCAAACAAATATAACTTGTGATATGATATGAAGTGAAGAATTTGGTGCAATATTTTGCAACTAGTTCATCCCATATGGAGATACTACTTACTAGTAGTTTGGCAAGCCATGAATATGCCTAATCTGTGAGAGATTTGAAAATTCACTTAGCCTTAATTCATGGCCATCATTATCCCAAGATTATCCAAGAAACTAATGACATCCTCCTTAGTATTACCTTTCTTCCCATCAAAATTTTTAAAATCGAGTATTCATATAATCCTTCTTATATGATTTGCAAAAAAAGTGTGTGTAGGATAAGGAGGCAAAAACTCTACTTTTGCTACAATCTTGCTAGCATTTTAGGCCTATATCTTGAGCTCATCTTATTGTAGCTATATTTTATATGAATTTTCATTACTCGTTCTAGCTAGAGTTTTGATAGTAGGATTAGTAGGGTTTTCTTGTAATGTCAGTGTGGAATTGACCATCTAATACAAGTGAGTTATTATTTTGACAAGTGGAGACATAGGTAGCAGTCCCCTGAGACATGGGTAGCAGTCTCCTATTTGTCTCTATTTTCTATCTCAACCAATTTTTGCATCACCATCTCTTGAGATTTTATCAAATTTTCTAATTTGCTTTTCATCTGAGTAGGGATCTGTTCTTGCTAACTTGATATTTCACTGCTCGATAAATATTGTTTATCAGCTATTTTGATAGCAACACTATTTTGTTTTTTTTAAGAATTCTAAAACAATCTTAGAGATTTTAGAAATACTAAAGAAGCCTACTTTCCCCAATGGAGTCACCAATTAAGGCTTAGGACTGATTTTTCACAAAAGATTAGTTAAGCATAATGATGATTAATTATACATAAATAAGTCGGTGGGTGGTAATCTAACACCACATGTTAGCTAGTTAGAATTTGGCTAGACAATAGTACCGACTAAACAATCTGTTAGATTAATACGTGGGATTTAAATAGCAAGAATATAAATTATTGAATTTAATATGGGTGATTGGCTAAAGTACTTATATGGAACAATATTTTACAATTGTATGTAATAAAACTTAACTCGTCGACAACTCATCCACATAGATTTATGAGTATTTAAAGTATCAAATATAGTGTGAGTGATTACAAATAGAGTGGTCGTATTACACAATTTAACTTGTTAAATAACTTATCATTATTTATAAATCTGTAGATATTTATTAAAATGTAGAATTAAATATTAGTGGTTATAATAGCATAATATTTATAGTTAGAAAGTAGTCTGCAAAATATTTAGAGCATAAGAAAAATTACGGGTAAGTAGTTCGTATTCTAAGCTCTACATAATAATAATAATAGTTATCTAAGTATTTAAATATCATATATATATATATATATATAGTTGTATATATTAGAATACATATACAGATGTGTACGAATTGGTTGCGGAAGAAAATATGAATTGAGATGGAAAGGTGAGGTGGTGCTGTCGTGAGGTTAAGGAAAGATGATGGATAATTTAACTGAGCTTGGAACCAAAACCAAGAAACGACAAGTTCTGATTATATTACTTTAGGGTGATGATGGAATCTTGGACTTATCTATAGGCCAAAGAAGAGTCACTGCCGACTTATTACAATGCCTACATACCAAGCCTATGCTATATGGCTTACTGAAGTGTCACTTAGGACGAGTCAGTGTATTAGATTTGACACATCACAGCCTTTTATCTTCCTTAATCCTCATTGACTAATAGTAATTTAAAATTTTGCAAAGCAAGAGGGGCCAAGTTAAGCATGAGATGGCACTATTTGATTGGTCATTGTGTATTTATTTATTCTCCGGCTTCTAATTTGGCAATTTTTTGAATGAGAAATCGAAGCTTTTTTTGGAAAGTAAGAATTCTAATTTGTTGAATATAAATTTTGACATATTATATTTTTTAATTGACCTTATATTATACTATTGTCAAATTATTATGTGACTTAATATTTTTGAAAGTGATTACCTTATAAAAATTTTATTATATCCTAATATAAGATTTCTAGGATTTTTCTTAGACGAGGTTTTAACGAGGCCTGTATTCTAATATTTAGGTATTCAAGATGGAACGTTATGAAAGTAACACTTTGTAAACGCCTATCATTAAGGTTTCTAAACTCCAACTTAAACTCTTCCTTAACTTCGTTCTCCTAATCATATGTATAAAGATGTACTAGCTATGTAATTAGCCTTCATTCTCCCCTTAAGTTATGTATCTAAGCATCTGCCCCTACGCTATGTTTCTAAGCATCTATATAAAGAAGTCTAGAGAAGAGAATAGTAGAAATAAATCAAAAAAAGAGGAAAAGAAATGAGTTCACAAAAGAAGTGAGAGATAGAAAATTTCATTTCTATATTTAGTCTCCTGCTATTATTTTATATCTTCTAATATTTTTTTGTTTATTTTTAGTTCATGCTTTTTTTATAAAAAAAACCCAAAAATTAATAATCAGATCTAGTTTTTCTCTTTCTTAAACAAATCCAATAGCTTTTAACTAGAGACAATAGAAAATTTTCTAACATTATAGAAAAATATTTTATATTAGGAGAGATAGAGACTACATCTACTGATTCCAATAGGGATTAACTTTATCACATTAAGCAAAAATAGAAGTAATCTAGAGTGATCGGCCGAAGAAAGACTACATCTACTAGTTGCAATAGAGATTTACCTTATCAAAGAAAAAATGGAGGCAATCGATCTAAAGTGATCAGCCAAAAAAATGGAGGTTGAAGAGATGGAGAGAAAAGCTATAGAGATGGAGGAGAAAGATGCGCCATGGAGAGTGCATTTGAGAAAGAAAAGAAAGAAAAAGTGTGAAACCTCACACATTTTATTTTAATATAGTACTCTTTTAGTAGTTGGACTCACATTTTATTTAATAAAAAAAACTCTTCTTTTTTTTTTTTCCCTTCTTTTCCTTTCTTTCTCCCTTCTTTTCTCGGCTGAAGCAGGCAGCCACCCCCATCCACTGTGCGACCTATTGTGTGAGCTCCTTTGGCTACTGGTGACCAACACCAATTGCCTAGATCAGCTCGTCACGAAGCTCTAGCTGCCACCCCCAAGCCGGTGAACCACCATTTTGCTAGAATAATACGAAAAATACCTACAGAAAGATTTCAATTCCAACACTGTTTCTAGCAACTTTAAGCCACAAACTTGAGTTCTCGGATTCGTCACGACACGAGGATCATCATGGTACATATATCTCGACTCAACCTTGCTCAGATTAAATTTTGCCATTTTTGATTATTTTTAGTTATTTTTAGTTTTGTATTAAAATTTTCCAATCTGACCGTTAGATTGTAAAATAAACTTCCTATTTGTAATATATTTGTGAAAACAAGAATTTATATATATATATATATATATTGACTGTATTTGGTAGCGGGTACGAAAAATGAAATCTAACGACTCAGATTTGTCAGATTTTATGTGTCACGGTGTTGGTTTTGACTTGAGTCTGAATTGGTCAAGCCATTTATCTAACTTAGATAATTTGGATGCTAAGAATTCGGTAGAGGTATTCGTTTCACTATTCGAGATCTCATTGAAAAATCAAATTTTTAAACTTATTGATCAAAAGATCGAAAATGATGCTTGACCCTTCGAACGATACCCAAACGATGTCAGATGTCCTCTAAAGCATCGTAATGTTATTTAGACACTCGATTGAGATAGAGCTTCAATTACCTGAGTTTTATATCTGTGTTGGATTTTAATTGCATTAAAATTTATTTATGAAAACTAGTGAATAAAATGATATTTTAATGAACTATTGGAAAATCTTGGATTATTCTAGAATTGGACTATGTAACTTCTATACATATTTATAGAATCATGATCTTGGGGTAATTCAGTAGAATTTCTCCCTAAGGCACAATAAATTCTAGAATAACATCAAGTGGAGTTTTGAGGTATTATTTAGTTATGTTTTACATAGTTATTACATATATCTTATTATATATTGTATATACAATAGGATCACACATGAGATATATATTAGGCATCACATTGTTTAGTAGATAGATTAGTACACTTGCCTTCAGTGAGATCCCGTAAACCCACGCAGGTTTTTTTTCTGATTATTCCCATTCGATAAATGTAGACATTCAGTTGTCCCTCCGATTCGGTAGGCTTAAATACATGGGTGTCCCTATAGTTTTCTAAGATAGGTATCAGGCAGAGAGTACTTAGTACACGTACTATGAGTTATTCTAGTTCATGATGAGAAGATGTGAGCTCATGAGATGGGTTGATTCATGAAATCTATATTCTTGCCATTTCTGGTTTTAGTTTTGAATGTATGATTATTATAGAGAATAATTATTTAAAAAACTTGGTTTATAAATGAAATTTGGAAAAGGTACTGACTATGCAAATTTGATAAAATTGCATCCACTAAAAAATGTAGTTGAATTTCTACTGAATATTCACATGCTCACCATCTACTTCCTCTCATTTTTAGGTGTCGGTTTATTTTATAGTAATTGTTCTGGTGGCTTGACAAGTATGCTTGGCGTATGCTTGTGGTTCCAATCTTCTTCATTAATTTGGTTTGTACTCTATATCAACTTTTCTTTTCTATGTCAAATTTATTTAGCTAATTGTAGTATAATTACTAAGTGGATGTATAGAGATGATTTTGCTATTAAATTAGTACTTAGACATAGAAATGATTTTATGTAAATTATTTTACCTATGGGCCTAGGGTTTTAAATCGAACTCTTTTATTAAACTTCATGATTTAATAAAAGTTTCTAACTAGTTAATTAGAATTATCTCTATACTTTAAATGAATGATCTCTTGGAAATTTAAAATTTAATGGAAAATTTCATGATCCTCAAACTTGCCAAATTTTGAAATGTACTTACTTTTGGAGATTAAAAACTTAAATTCTAAGTACTTGATTTTTTTGAAATTTTGAAAAAGTACTATTTATCACTATTTCAACTTAAACTTACTAATTGTCACAGCCTTGGATTTCCGATCATGAAAAAAAGTGTTTTAAAAATTATGAAAATGAGCAAGTTCTATTTCCAAATTAATCTTGATTAAAAATTAGAAAAAAAAAAAATTAAAATGAGCTTACCAAAAAAAATTTTCCTGGCTGTTTTCATTTTTTTTTTCTCACTTATATCAAGTGAAAAAGTGTTTAATTACTTTTAACTGAACATGCCCATAGTATTTACTTATTTTTGTTATCCATTTTTCTTATCTTGACTATAATTTTTTTCTTTGTAAATAATGTAGTGTCTTCATTAGGGCTGACAATTCGTGTTCACAGGTCGGGTTTATGTCGTATCGATGTATATTTATAACAGGTACATGATTAACCAAAATACGATCCGTTTAGTAAATAGTTCAGAAATTATGATACAAATACGATCCATTTATAAGCGGGTTGACACGACACGACTTGTAGAACCCATTTATTAAACAGATAATATTAACTCGTAACACGTGACCTATGACTTGAAGACGATTTGTTTAATAAAGGGTCTTATAAAAATATGATCATATTTTGGGCCTAATATAAGTAAATATCCCTTTTATCAAATGTTATACCAAAATATCTGATATGTATATTTATATACTATGTGTAAAATTTTATATACCAAGTATAAAAGATTATATACCGAGTACATTTTAATACAGTAATTGAAATTGGTATATATATTATCTACTAAGTGTAAAAATATATATACCTGGACATTTAGCTATAAAATTTATAAAGTAGACATCTACTTAATCAAATTTAAAATATCGACATCCACCTAATATTTTTTAAAAAATAAACAGATCAGAAAGTATGATACGAATACGACCCAAAAAGTGACATTTTATAATTCTCATTTTTAAGCCTATTTAAGGCTCGGGACTTTGAAACTGAATTCTGACTTCGAATTCAGACTTAGTGAGGTCGATAGACGAACTTTGATTTAAAATATCACTATGTTTCAAAGTAACACGTAAATGGAGACACAAGACTCATAAATAATATTGTTCCGCAGGTCACAGATCAGGTCTTGTTCTGAGACCCAAATTTAACAAATTGTATATCTAACCAATTTTGGACACTAAAAATTCAGTGATGATGTCGGTTTTTTATTTTGAGGCTCTATTGGAAAAGTTACCTTTCAAAGTGAGCTTACAAGAATTATGAAACATTCTTTTGAGCATCCAAGTAACCAACGAGAATTTCTTCGAGCATCATTAGCTTGATATAGCTACTATCTCAAGACAGGAATTCAATTACCTGGTTTTATACATATTTTAATATAAATTTTGCATTATGACTGTTTAGTAAAAAATTGTGAAGAAAACGATATTTTGATAAACTGTGGAAAAATCTTGGATTATTCTAGAATTTGACTATGTGACTTCTATATATATTTATAAAATTGTTATTATGGGTGATATAACAAATTTATTGCCCATGGTATAGTACATTCTAAAATAATGTCAAGTAGAGATTTTAAAATATTATTTGGTTATATTTTACATAGTTATTACATATCCTATTACATTTTGTACATACCATAGAGTCACACATAAGATATATCTTAGGCATCATAGTATTTAGTAGGTGGCTAGTAGTCCTACCCTTGGTGAAAGCCCATAAACCCAAGCGGAGTCTTCTTATTATCCTTATTCGGTACGTGTAGTTATTCAATTGTCCCTCTAGTTTAGTAAATATAAATACATGGATGTCCCTCCGATTTGCTAGGATTAATGGTAGAGTACTTAGTATACGTAGTACAAGTTACTCTAGTTCGTGATGAGAGGATGTGAGCTCATGGGATGACATGATTTGTGATATGTACAATCCTGTGGTTCTGGTTTTGGTTTTGAATATATGGTTATTGTATGTATTAATTATTTTATAAACATGGTTTATAAATTAATTTTGAAAAAAAGTATTAATTATGCAAATTTGGTAAAATTACGTCTATTCAAAACGATAATTGAATTTCTTCTAGACATGTGAATGCTCACCCCTACTACTTATCCCATGCTTTTTCCACTTTCAGGTATTTATCTATTTGAGGTAGTTATCATGGTAGTTAGACAAGCTGCGTAACTTGTACTTATATTCCTACTCCTATTCTCTGGTAAGTATCTATACTCTGTTAACTTTCTTTCTTTATCCAATTATTTAGCCAAAATTAGTAAATTTACTAAGTGGATATACGAGAAATATTTTGTTGTTAAATTAAGTATTTAAAACTAGAAATGATTTTATGTAACTTATTTTAGACATTGGACTAAAGTTTTCAATTGAACTCAAATTACCAAAATTTATGATTTCTCAACGAATTTCCAAATGATATTGCTAGAAATTTTCTTAAACTTTAATGGATATTTTTCTTGTGTAATTAAAACTAATAAGATCGTTTTAATGGTTATAGAACTAATAATGATTTTAGTACCAAAATAAAATTATCTAATACTTGATTTTTTCTGAATTTTGTGAAATTAATATTTTATTACATGTTCACTTAAAATTACTAAAAGTTCGTAACACACCGAATACTAAACCTGTGACCACATTAATAAGTATGTTTGGAAACATGCTAGCTAGAGTGGATTTCTAAGCATAATATATGGTGCCCACAATGTGTATCTTGGCATTAAATTTTGTAAAATAGTGAGGCATAATTGACCAATTTGTCATAGATTACACGTATTCATACTGGAAAAACAAGTCATTAGACCATCTACAAGTGCTTGCGTGTCACTGTCTTAGCTGGTCTCCAACCTCTTCCCTGCAGATACTGAGAGATTTACTACAATTTTCCAAATAATCCAAAAATGCATGCTAACAACCCTGCCAAATTTTATTTAAGCATTTGTTTTTGATAATTTTTTATCGGTTATATACGTCAGAATCTCCATTTTTTATTAGTTATATACGTCAGATTCTCCAAATTATAATTTTATAAGAAAAATTTGCTTTTATCAGCATTTTTGAACCAGCAGTATTTGATGAGTATATATTTTCTGTATGTAATAGTAACTCTCTTCCTTACCTGTAATATTAACTCTCAAACTCTTGGATCTTAAGTCGTTGGTTTGACATCTTTATAGCCTTTAAAGATCCTCGCTTTCCTGAAATTTATTGTTATTATTTTCAGGCGAAACAATCCAGTTATATATGCTTTGCATAGTACTTTTTGTACGTACTTCAATTTCATAACCTATATTGCAATTTACATCTAGGATTATAAAATGCGTAGGCGAATATAATATATCCAGAAAACAACAATGATCAATTATCAAATTAGAAAAAAATAATATATACACACAAATATGATGTTAAAATGTGTACGAAAACTAATACTTTAATAATGTATAATATGTTGCAAATAATTCAGCACACCCGCCATCCAAAATTTTGGCTCGACACCTTGATTAAAGTTGCATAGACACTAAACTTAAAGAGAATCCAGCTCGCATAAAAGATTACCAATCTTTCCATTACTAACCAAGTTTCAAAACTTCAAACAGTTAATATAATCCGAATTAGCTAACAAATTCATTTGACATTGGTGTTTGAGACGTGTTAGCACTTCATTCCCAGTGGAAATAAAAGATTACTCCTTTTACCAAGCTGTCAAAATGCCAACAATGATTGTGGTTCTATTGTTTTCCTTCTTTTAACATCCTCATTTCCATCTCAAGGAGATAGCACTATTCTACGTACATAGTCGTACGTCTAGTCAATAATCGTCCAATACATGCATGTAATTTAACTTTGCGACTACGTAAAACGGACGTCATCCTTTCCAATATAAAATAAAGACGAAAAAAAGTGAAAATTAAAAAGAAAAAAGTCATTGCACGTGAGACACCACATGCTGAAGACAACAACGACAGTGAGTCTCATGTCTAGCTACATATGATCTGTTACAAAATACAAATAAAAAATATTTTGCGAATGCGAAAAAGATGGAAAAATAAATAAATAAAGAGTATGGCAATGATTGTGCTTCATCCCCTCCCCCCGCGCCACCCATAATACGAATGATTGTCAAACTATGACATACATACATATATATATTTAATATACATATATATATTTAATATATATATATATATTTAATACGTCTATTAATAGACCGCATTTAAAAGTACACAATAATCATGTACTAAGGAATAATTAAATCATGCTTTAAATTTTTACTTGATATTATTCTGAAATTTATTGTAACATGAGCAGTATACGGTTATATTACACCAAAATTATAATTTAAAAATATGTATAAAATTTCATATCGTTCAATCCCAATATAATCTAATATGTCTCAACAATTTACCAATTATCACAAAATTCATGATTTTTCATAAATCAATTGTAACGTAATTATAAATCAAATCAAGTATAAATCGAAGTAATTCAACCTCTACCTTGATATGGTAGTAATAACAAGCAAATGACGCTTAAAGAATCTCTTGTTGATCCCCAGAGTGCTCAGATAATTGTTTCAGGATCATTGTAAGTCCACTTGAAAAAGTGATATTATCCTAAGATTATAATTTAAAAATATGTATAAAATTTCATACAGTCCAATTCCAATATAACCTAATATGTCTCAATAATTTACCAATCATCGCAAAATTCGTGATTTTTCATAAAGTAATTGTAATGTAATTATAAATCAAATCAAGTATAAATCGAAGTAATTGAACATCTACCTTGATATGGTAGTAATACCAAGTAAATGACGCTCAAAGAATCTCTTGTTGGTTCCCGGAGTGTTCAGATAGTTGTTTCAGGATCGTTGTAAGTCTACTTGAAAAAGTGATATTTCCACCGGAGTCTTAAATTGAGAAACGGGTGCTACTTTTGAATTTAGAACAGCAAAAAATGCTAGATTAGATATATAATTTGTCGAAAACGAGTCAGTCTCTTGACACGTAAAATGATATTATTCACGAGGTATTTTCGCGATTTTTATGTCACTTTAGTACATAATGATTTCTTATATCAAAATACGTCTCTCGACTTCACTGAGTCCAAATTCGAAGTCAGATACCAGTTTCAAGATACCGAACATTAAATGGGCTCAAAAATCTATAAATTATAAAAATATCATACTTTTAAAAAAATATCATTTTTTTCAATTCGAAAATTAACACATTTCTAGATACCATTTCAACACTTCAAAATCATGATTATTCTCGTATCAACCTCCTATTTAACATAGTATAATTTTCTCGAGCTAAATAATTTATTCTAAAAGAATTATAAAAATATGGCAATAATAACAAGTTTCTCACTAAAATTGAGTTAGCGAAGTAGTCGAAATTGGACGGTGACGTTAAGACGAAGCGAATGACACTGTTGGTGTGCGAAACTAACGTCGAACGGAGCTCCGGCAAGTAAAATTTCGATTTGTAAGCGGGAGTAATGAAAGTTGGGCTGTCGATAATTAAGGATCTAGCTACTTAAGATTTAGGGAAGAAATTTCCCATTGATCAATTTTTTAAAATAATATGATGTGTATAAAAAAATATAAATAAATACTATGCCTAATTAAGATCCTTGTATTGTTTTAATCAGATTAAGTAAAGATGTATTCTACTTAATTTAATCGCTTTCACTACTTATCTTTCAAGAAACGGGACATATTATATAGTAATTAAATAACTTTCCTAACTACAGTATGAAAGCTGGCTAGCAATAAAAAACAATTTTTAATGTCAGATAGATGTGTAACAAGAGTCAAAGATCAAATGAACCACGCAACTTAATTGTTATATTTTTCTTTTTCTATTTATTCTTTTCTTATTTATTTTTTCTCATTCCTTTTTGTCATAACCCTTATGAAATTGAAGTAATTATAGCCAAGCAAATGCGAATATGAAAAGTTTCGGTGTCCCCATGCATACAAACTTTCAAGACATAATCTCTCCCTTACTGATGAATGAGCTGGAAAAGAAAAGGCATGAATATCTTACAGACACATTTTAATTAGATTAGTATCTACTCATAATATTAAAACTTGAAATACGAAATAGGGTATAAATAAATAACAGAGGAAAGACTTAAATTCTGTTGAATAATTGAACTTTATAAGGAAACCCAGATTCAAGAAAATGTATAATTTGCTCATCTGTTTGGCTGCCTGCTAAGCTAGCACCATTAAATAAAAAATCTAAATAAAAAAAAACGAACCAAATCAAGGACGTCCCCAGAAAATAATGGTCCGTAATATTGACGCGCATAATTGTTGCATATAAACAAATGCCCCCTATGAATTATTATAAGATTATATATATTTATTTTACTTTACTATCGTAGGTTATTAACGTCAAATGTTTTACCGTAATTAGCTACTGTTAATACGGTAAAGACAAAAGCTATATAAAGGGTGAGATCCTTGCTAAGTAGGCAGTACCAAAAACCCATTCTTACGATGGTAGAAATGGGGTCTCCGACAGCACTTTTAGTTAGTACTCTCTTAGTAACACTTGTCTCTCTAAGCTTCCCATCAGAAACCACTGCAAGCTATGCACACTCACCACCAGCTTCTCCTCCCTACCATTACAAGTCCCATCCCCTAGAGCATTCACCACCACCACCCGAGAATCCTTACCACTACAAGTCACCACCACCACCGGAGAAGCCCTACCACCCTCCCTCGGTTCCCTCTCCCCCTAAGGAGCCTTACCATTACAAGTCTCCCCCACCACCACCACCAAAGGAGCCCTACCACCCTCCCCCAGTGCCCTCTCCACCAAAGGAGCCATACCACTATAAGTCTCCACCACCACCGCCACCAGAGAAGCCCTACCACCCTCCACCCGTGCACTCTCCACCAAAGGAGCCATACCACTATAAGTCTCCACCACCACCGCCACCAGAGAAGCCATACCACCCCCCACACGTGCCCTCTCCACCTAAGGAGCCATACCACTATAAGTCTCCACCACCACCGCCACCAGAGAAGCCCTACCACCCTCCACCTAAGGAGCCATATCACTATAAGTCTCCTCCACCACCTCCTCCAGTTTACGAGTACAAGTCCACTCCTCCTCCTCCTCCTCACCACTACTAGACTTTATGTTGCATCGATTAGCTGGTAAGTTTCCCTCTTAATCTTGCCAAAATATGTATAGCTATATTATTTTGCTAATTAAATGCATGCAGATCACAAGTAGGGGTACACCATTTTATCTTCATGTAGAGCAACTTTGCAAGATTAAAACTGCTATATGGAATGATGATTTTGCCATAGAAAGTCATGACTTACAAAAATATCATAGCAAACAGTCTAGAGAGTGTTGATAACACGAGCCAAAATGATAATAAAGATCGTATGATTGATTCACATGTACAGTCAAATATGACGCTCATCGCTTGCATAACAATTTTCTAGTTTAGGTTGATACCTGTCATCATAGTTTGTCTACTCAGCATTTTTCTAATAAATTCATCATGCATACCATTATATTTTGCTCTACATATCGGGGAATAATGAAAATTAAGCAAAGGGATCACTAATGTCAAAGACTCAAATTAACTCTTACAGGAAAAAGCAGAAGAATTTGGCAAATTAATAAAGAAGGGAGTGGTGAAAATCTTCAATTATACGATGGCAAACAAGGATAAGCGAGTCTCCGCGTTTGATGTCAAATAACAAATAAAAAAAGAAAGAGTATTTTTCTTGTATCATTCAACAGTTGTATTGCACTTAATTTCTTTATGTATTCCTTTGTGTCGTGCGGATTTCATGTAGCAAGTTTTTTTCATGTAGCAAGTTGATCATATGGATGTTCGATCTGTGTTATTTGTCGTTTTCCATAATCAATGGAATAAAGTGTGTATTTCGCGTAAAACTAAGGAAATATGTTACAATTTTCTCAAAAGAAAAAGGACTTGTACCAAAATAGCTACGGCCTCCGAAACGAGACACTCATGTAGAGCACCCGGTATCATTTTCGTACTAATATAATATTTCACATGTGACTGAAAATTGATATATCAAATATCTGATAGAGATATTAGCTGGTATATTTGGATATTTTTTAATCGGAAGTATGTATTGTTGGAGTTAAAAATGATTTTTGCGCAAAAGATTGGTCCAAGAATAATCAAAATTTTTCTCAAACTAATTGACTATATGAGTGCATAGTATTAATTTATTATAAATAATAATAAATAAAAATAATAGATCTAATACCTCTTATAGCCTATCAGCGGATCCTACTTTTAATGTTTTCTAAACCACGATCTTCTAATCCAAGCCTCAAGCACAACTAAATGAACGTGTGGGC
>JXTB01000019.1:1230644-1245045 GCA_002914805.1 Parasponia andersonii | reverse complement strand
TCCGAATATTTTATTTAAATGGACTGTTTTTATAAAAACTAGAACTTTTGACACTTTTCAAATAAATTAAGGAATTTCCTACCTTTGTGAAATTCCCCTTCTGCCACTAGCCCGGGTTTTGGGTCGTGATATTATCTTCATTAGTATCCCACTCTCCTTACATTATTCTTCAACCACATCTTCATTTTCAATAGGCATAATGGTGAAGTAGACTTCTCAACGTCTTTATTCAAATCTTTCCTACTTCTGAGAATGATTGCATTGCGTTAATGCTTCTTGCCCTCACCCTGTTTGAATTTACTTCAGTATTGCTAAGCAAAGTATGTTGGGGATAGTTATTGATGGCACTAGCAAGTTGGCCTATTTGTACAAGGTTTGGAACGGAGGCCACTTAGTTTTGGAGGATGGCATCATTTTTGCACATGAATTGTGCAATCACATCCTTCAAAAAATGGCTTTTTTTCTTTAATTAATGTATGGGAAGGAAAGCCGAGTATAAGCATACGCATAGTATTCAAGGAAGAAGACTTTAAGAAAAGTTATTGATGGTTCTTCTAATTCGGATTACAGAAATTTGAATGTATATTATTTTGTTGCCTATTATAGTTAGCAACAAATTGGATCGATTCCAAATTGTTAAGACATCCTTTCTTTACATAATTTTCACATATAACTCACAAATGACAAAGGGAGACATGAATATACAAAGTATCAAATTTCTTGGACAAAGTAGTCATGAACACTTACAATCTTCCTAAGTGCCATTCTCTCCAAAGGCCATTGAATTTTCAGAGGCTATTTCCTCAAGTAAATCATAGGCCTCATCAATAGAATTTCCATAAGTGCTCTACCCATGGTGGCATCAACGGTGGTTCTTATTAAACAAACCAATCCATTGTAAAAGTTTGTATTTGAAGCCACTTAGGAATCCTATAGTTTCATAAAATGATTCGGAGTCAACTTACATAAAGAAAGTGGCATTTCTCATCTTCGTCTTCTTGGCCAGTGAGAAAAATTTAGCAACGAACTTTTCAGCTAGATCCTCCCATTTAGTAATGTATCTAGATGGCAAAGAGCTTAGCCAAGTCTTTCACTTAACCTGGAGTGAGAAAAGAAAGAGCCTAAATTAAATTGTATCACAACTAACTTCATTATGCTTAAAAGTATCACAAATTTTCAAAACGTTTGCAATATGAGTGTTCGGATCATTGTTTAGAAAACCTCTAAATTTGGATGATGTCCGTCTTAATTTGGATGATAGCCGTCTTAGAATACACGGGCTTCTAATACTAGAATGAATCTCATGTACAAGTAGCATGACAACGACCTTGATCCACCCTTATTTGTTGTTGCGCATGGTTGGCTATAGTAAAATAATGAGTTGAAACTTCTCCCTTTACCTTTTGAAGTCCCCTAAGAGTTCTTTTTCGGATCAAGAGGAACAATTTCCAAGCTCCTCACCAAACCCCCCCTTCCCCAAAACAATAGCAAAAAAAGTACAAAAAAAATTAAAAATTGATTGGTTTTAAATATTATCAAGAAATAGTATATCAATTAGTCCCCAGCAATAGTGAAAATTTATTATTGGACTAATTTATGATATGTGTGATGTAAAAAATTAAAATTTACAAATTAGCACGTACAAGCACACATGGTCATAAGTAGTAAAATGAGTAAGAGTTATCGTGCCTACAAATATTGTGCAATAAATTTTGCTAAATACAAAATTTGATCAGTTCTAATATTATTCAAACAATTGTAAATCAAACGAAATTTGCAAAAATAAAAAATGAAACAAGAATGTAGACAAGATGCAAATTAAAGTAGATAAACTAAGGAAAAAAAAAACTTTTAGATTACAAGTTCACTAGACCCCTCACTTGTATCTCTTTTTTTTATCTCTCTCTAATTAATTTACCAATTGATGAACGAATCCAAATATTACCATTAAAACCCAAAAATATCTCGAATTTTGTATAGCAATCATTTATCCAGTCATTGATTAAGTAGCATAAATACCGTGAATCTTCACCTGATTTAGCTCACATATATAGGTATATAATGAATTAGTTAGTATATTTCTATTAGACCATGAAAGAAACTAGTACTAAAATGAATTAGAATTTTTAACTGTCACTTGAATAGTAAACTAAATTAGTGAGAGCGAAGGATTAAGGAGGATTAGGAATGTAAAATTGGTATAACTTCAGGTTTTATTAAGGTCGGAGTTTTCTCCGTTTACTTTGGTCATTTTCTACGTTTTAGTTTATTCATTTATTAACATTTGCTTGATAAATTTTTCAGTTAAATTTTTTTTTAGATAAAATTACAATTAAGGTAATTTTAGTAGTTGGTAGACTTTTGATAGCAATCCATATGGGACAATACTCTTTCTTAATACTCTTTCTTCTTATTACGTTAATTAAATATTACCCAAGAGTCCTTAACTTTTTACAAAAGTACCACTTAGGTCTCTATTTTTTTCAGTACTTAACTCCTCATGATATCTCGTTTGTAACAATGAAGTCCCTCGTAGCAGAAAAGGTTAATTCCAGCCGTTAAAACATCATCAAGAGGGGTATATGCTGGAAGTAAAAGGAACACGGTGTCAGAACAATTGTCGTCTTCAGCCATTCTTCGGAAAAAATGGCCAACTTCACATATTTATCAGGGAAAAAAAAAAAAAAAGTGGGCAATATCGGATTTGTAAATTGTTAAAACAATTAAACTGAAGCAAAGCATAATAGCCCAAACCCCATCAATTCCCGACCCAAAAAGACAAATAAAATCACAAACAAAAAGCTAACTTGGAAAGAGATGGTAAGTGTTCCAAAGGTCGTAGCAGAGCCTAATCGAGCAACGTCGAATGGAGATTAGAATCCATGAAAAGGTTTACAAAAATAACAGAGAAGCATTAATTTTGCCATGACGGTAGTACACAATGAGACCCCTCTTCTCATCGTTGTTCACATCAGAATTTCGAAAGTCCTGTAAAAGAAACCTTTAAAAAGTGTCGAATTGCATCTCAAAGCAGAACTATATGTAGAATTGGGATTAAAGCAAATTTGAAGTTTGGACTACCATTAGAGAAAGCTTAGATTCTCAACTCAATACAAAAGTGAGATGTCGACGGAAGTTTTGTGAACAATGAATTTAGTAAATTGTGAGATATGACTTGTGTATAAAAATGGTTAAATAAAATAAAACAAAATAAAGAGACGAAAATATTATAATAGTTTAGTCTCAAAAAGGATAGAACCTACGTTCACTATTCTTCACTATTTTATGTAACATTTTAAGAGTTTTTCTAAGTTACTTTACAAGAATTTCTCTAAGTCACTTTGCAAAAGTTTCTATAAGTCTCAAAGAGAGAGTAAAGAGTAAATAGTGAGGTGATTATTAGATAATTAATAATGAGATTGAACCCTTTCTTATAAATAAAGGTAACTCAATGTTTCTCAATTGTGAAAACAGGAGAAAGTACATAATCAAAAAATATAATTTTGAGTAATAATACAAAATTAGATAATAACTGATAAATAGATTATTTTATTTCTACTCAGAAACTTGTTTATCTTTCTTTACTAATTACTCGTCTTTTCTTTACTAATTACTCGTCTAGAGCTCAATCATCTCTTTTTACTACAAGATTGTACATTCTTTATTCCAGATAAATTGCACTTTAATCATAATTTACATGTGATCTGGCTCATTTAATTCTCAATCGATCGTTAACTTTTCTTTCTTGATCGATCAATAATATAGATTCAACATCGCACAACATAAGATATAGAAATTCAAACCGGCATACTATAATTTAATGTGAAAAAAGAGATCCCAGATGATAAATAGAAAATCTTCGCGGACAAAAGCAACGCAAGACTTCAAGAACAATGTTACTTCCAATTTGTCCAACTTGTGGCTTGCTGTTCTATATACCTTGCTTCATCTATAGCGGCTTGTATTTTCTTTTTACATTCTGAGTTTCTGAAGATGTGAAAGAGATGGGTATCCTGAATATTTTTTCCATAAGCCGATGAAGATGACCATTGATCTAACCCAGTTTTCTAGTCTTTTTGTTTGGTTTTTTTTCCCTCTAATAAAAATTAAAATTCCAGCATATACACCTCTTGGTCATGTGCAAGGCACGTAATGTTTTAACGGCTGAAATTAAAATATTCTGCCATTAGGAACTTCATTGTTAGAAAAGAGATAATATAGGGAGTTAAATGCTAAAAAAAATGAATAGGAATCTAATTGATAATTCTGTGAAAGGTTAAGGCCACTCTAGGTGATATTTATCCTATTATCTTACTTATTTTTGCGATATTGAGAGCTTAGGTTTTAATGTCTTATACGTTGATTTACAACCTTTAGATATTCGTGAATTGCATAACTTTTAAAATTCCGCTAATATTTATATTATTGATCATTAGCTGTGGCGAAATCCTCTTCCCCCCGACCTCCAAGAAATGTCCCTTATGGTCTTTCACCAGTCTTTCAGATAGTGCAAACTTTGATATTTTGTTTCATTTCGTTGGTTATGGTGCGCTGATTTTAATCGTTGGTATATCCAAATATTGTCATGTATTATTATACCATATACCATATTCTAGCTTTTATATGTTATTTTATTTTTTGAGTGTTGGTACATTGTTTTGTTTTGTTTTGTTAATTTTGTAGGAGTTATTGTTGGGAATGAATATGGGATTGTAAATATCAAACACAAACTCTAAATTATTCATGCAAAACTGATAGGTAAAGATTCAATGAGTATATCTAATACTATGATAGATGACTATAATCTGGTCGATGAACCGAATGCGAAAGCGATAGAAACTGACTGTGATTGCTTAAGTATTTGGTCTTCTGCACAACCTAATCCTTAAAATACTCAGATGAAACTCTCTGTAACTAATGGCAGGCCATTGAGAGAATGAGCGCACGTAAAAAGGTAGTGGAGATCATAACTCTAATATTTTGTTTATATAGTCCCTTGTTGGGTATCCATCACAGCCAATTGGGTGACTAACAAGATATCCACACTGGTATCTATACCCAGTTGGATATCCTGACCCAGCCTTATTAAATCACTTATTAGGTTTGTTTAAGAATAATATGGCCCAATATAATTATTAAAATATGTGGTTCAATATAGGAAATAGAATTTCCTAACAATCTCCCACTTATGTCACATATGAACCAAATATAATTGTATTGTAAAGCTAAAATATGGTCATGAATATGCTGTATTATTTCTGAATATTTCCGAAGTTGTAATCTCGTCCATCCGACATATCAGCATGAAACTAAAGCGCTCATTGTTATACTTATTTGGATGGCAACTAGAACCCTCAATGATCACCATACCGATACACTTAAATGACACAGATCGAGTATGGAACGTTGTATGGAAATTACATGCAATGTGATTTATAGTATGTATTTCTAATCGGTCTACTCAAAATTTTATTGAGATCAACCTTAGTTTTTCCTCTTTTGTACATTATTGTAAACTTTATTGTTAACCACAATAGGAAAGTAAGAAAATATGAAATACATCATATAATATATAATAAACAGAGTCTAAGAAAATCCATCAATAACCAAAGTATTGTAGTATACAAAACATAAAGAAATGCCACACAATAAGTATCTAAACTAAATTACAAACTTCCATTAAAACTACACACCATCTAAATATATAAAACCCATAAGAGCAGTGTGCTCATGAAAGACTTTAGGTGGTAAACTTTTGGTGAGCGAATCTGTTATCATAGAGTTTATATAGCCATTATGCTCAATTGACACTAAATGACTCTGAATTCTTTCTCTTATAACTAGGAACTTAATGTCAATGTGCTTTGGCTTCGATGAGCTCCTGTTGTTATTGGAATATAAGATTGTCGAGTTATAGTCACAATAAAGTTTCGATAGCCTCTCAATGCCATTTACTACATGTAGCTCAATAACAAATTTTTACAGCCATATTCCATGTTTGGATGCATTATAACAAGCTATGAATTCTACCTCTATAGTTGAAGTAGCTACGAGTAACTACTTGGCACTCTTCTAGGAAATAACTTCTTTAGTTAAAAGAAAGACATAGCCCAATGTGGATCTTTTACTGTCTAGACATCCTGCAAAATCAGAGTTAGAGTACCTAATAATCTCCAAAATCTCCAATCTCTGATAAGTGAGCATGTATTCTTTTATTCTCTATAAATACTTCATAATCCTCTTTGTTACCTTCTAATGATCCATTCTAGGGTTATCCATATATCTGCCCAATATGCTAACTATGAATGCTAGATCTGGATGCGTACATACTTATGCATACATCAGACTCCCTATGGCCGAAGCATAAGGAAACTGTTGCATGGCTTCTTTATCTACATCATTCTCGGGGCTTTGGTTGAGGATAAATTTATCTCCCTTAGACGCTAAAGTATTGATTGATGCACACTTATCTATACCAGACCTATTGAGTACCCTTTCGATATAGCTCTTTTGTGACAACCCAAGGATACTTCAAGAGCGATCTCGGTTTATCTGTATACCTAATACAAAAGAGATGACTTCAAAATCTTTCATTTCAAAATTCTTCACAAAAAATCTCTTAGTGTCGTATAATAAGCCTATATCACTACCTGCCAATAATATGTCATCAATATAAAGCATTAGGAAGATAAACTTACTTCCACTAAACTTATGGTACACACAATCATCAATATGATTCACCTCAAAGAAAATTACCTCATGAAATTTGTGATACCATTGACGGGAAGCCTGCTTGAGACCATAGATGGACGTTTTGAGTTTACAGACCATAAACTTTGAATCTCCTATTGCAAAGTCTTTTAGTTGCACTATATATATTGTTTCATTAATGTCTTTATTGAGAAAAATTATTTTAACATCCATCTAATGAAGCTCAAGATTATAATGTGCCACGAATGCTATAATAACTCTAAAGGAGTCCTTCGAAGCAAACAAAAAGAAAGTCTTTTTAAAGTCAATGTCTTCCAACTGAGTGAAGCCTTTAGTGACAAGACGTAGCTTATATCTCTCAACATTACCTTTCGAATCCCATTTGGTCTTAAATATCCATTTGTAACCAATAGGCTTCCAACCTTCAGGCAATTTGATGAGATCTCAAATGACATTTAATCTTATAGGCTTTATTTTCTCATTCATAGCATTGATCCACTTTTGAGAATTGGAACTTTGTTTTACTTATGTGAAGTTGATTGGATCATCTTCTACTATTTTAATGTCAAACTCATGTTCCTGGAGATATACGATATAGTCATCTAGAATCGCACTTCTCTTTTCTCTAGTGGACCTCCTTAAAGGTATTAGTTATTAAGGTTGTTGAGTTTGCTCTGTAGGAGCATTTATCTCAACTGTGATAGAAATATCCTGAACATTGTATTGAACTAAAGCGATTCCATCTTATACAATGATATTATCAGGAACAGAACCTTAAGTGTCCTGATCATTGTCAATACAAACCATAGGAAGAGGAATGAATTCCTCTTTAAAAACAATGTTCTTAACCTTATCTTCCCTCCCAAACTCAATATCCTTAAGAAATTTGGCATTTCCCATCTCAAAGAAAGATTTTACTGTGGGATCATAATACTTATAGCCTCTGGATCTTTTAAAATACCCTACAAAGTAGCAGTTTACGATTCTTAAGTCCAGCTTCTTTTCATTCGACTTGTAAGGCCTTACCTCAACTGGACAACCCCATATGTATAAATAACTTATATTGGGCTTTCATCCAGTTCAAAGTTCATAAGGGATTTTTGTTACTACTTTGTTCGGTACTCTGTTAAGGATATATACTACAGTTTTGTGCGCATATATCCAAACTAATTCTAGTACGGTGAAATGATTGATCATACTCCTTACAATATCCTTTAGTGTCCTATTATATCGTTCAGCAACACCATTCATACTAGGTTTCCCAGGTATAGTGTATTGCAGGATTATATCGAACTCTTTCAAATACTTAGTAAAGGGTCATGGATGTTGCTCATCTAATCTATCATACCGATCGTAGTATTCACCATGACGATCAGATTTGACACCCTTAATTTTCTTATTAAACTGACTTTTAACCTTAGCTTTACAAGCCTTAAATACGTCCAGTGACTATAAATTCTCATAAATTAAGTATATGTACCTATAGTGAGAATAATTATCTATGAACGTGATAAATTACTATTGTTTATTCCAAGAAGTCGTAAGGAATGTGGCACAGATATTCGTATATATCAGTTCTAAGATGCTAGAGTTCTTATTGGCACCTAACTTCCTAACGTTTATTTGTTTCCCTTTTATGCACTCAACACAAACTTTAAAGTCTGCCAAATCAAGGGGACTAAGGATCTCAACAGACCCAAGACATTCAATTCTTTATCTAAAAATATATCCTAAGTGTCTGTGCCACAACATCGATGAATCCTTATTAGTTAATTTTTGTTTTGTACTTAATGAATTAACATGCTTAGTTTCATTAATAGAGAGTTGAGTATATAACATATAAAGATTGTCAATAAAAATACCAGTATCAATAATATTAGAATAAAGCATAAGACTAAATAAATTGTTTCCGAAAGAACAAGAATAACCGAGTTTGTCCAATACAGAAACTAAAACAAAATTCTATCTCAAAAAAGGTGCCACAAAAGTCCTATATAATTCCAAATATTTTCAAGAACTTAAAGACACTCTTATATGCCTAATGGCCTCTACTAAAGTTGTTTGACTGTCGCCCACATAGATAATTCTTTCATCATTACTTGGCTTTTAGCTCCATACACAATCCTGCATGAAAACACTTACATAAGTAGTAATAGCAGAATCTACCCACTAAATGTCCTTAGGTACAAAAGTTAAGGTAACTTCAGAACAAATATAAATGATAAGCTTACACTTCTATACGTCAAGCTTTATACTTAATGCATTCCTTCTTTAGGTTCCATCTTTTCTACCAAAAAAAAAAAAAAAAAAAAAAAAAAAACAATCTTGCTCTTCTTGCTTTTTCTATGCCTTAGCAGATGGAGCCACTACAGCTTCCTTAGCCTTATTCATTTTTCTCTTCTTTGCCTTGGAGGTGGTTAAGTTAGTACTTTCAAGCCTTTTAGCTTTGATTTTCTCTTCTCTTTTAACACAAATGGCTATTAAATCATTCATATTCAATTTATCCTTTTGGCATTGTATATAGTTTGTAGATTCCTATACTGATTAGGAAGAGAAAGCAAAACCAAGGCCACAAGCAAATCCTCATTAATTTTAAACTTGAGTTCTTTAAACTTGCCAGGTAAATGAGACATCTACATGATGTACTCTCTTATATTTCATTTGCCGCTATACCTCATTGAGATGAGTTTTTATAAGGTAGTAATCATTTCACCTTTTTTATTCTTGAGATATAATTTCTCAAGAGTAGCAAGGAAAACTAGCATTTTCCTCTTTTGGTAAAGAGTCTCGCATGATTTTCGAAAAAAAGTACCTCATGATCATGACATTATATGATTACACTTTTCCTATAGCTCAAAGTTTCTTTTATCCTCAGTGGAACTTTCTTCCGTAAGAGCAGTGGGTTAGTCTTTTCTGAGTGCTAGGTCAAGATCCATATAACCTAATACGCTCATGATATTTTTTTTCCAAGCCTTAAAGTTTGTGCCCGTAAACACAGAAATGGTACTCAAATTGGCAGATACATTAGCAGTAAACTGAATAAAGAACAAAATAAAACCGTAAATTAACCTTGCTCATAACTTAAATATCATATATAGGCATATAATTTAATCACAAAATATGCAAACATGACATATATTACATAATCACTTAAGGTGGGCTACCATCACAAGATACCTAGTGCAACATTAATAAGCCTTCCTTTGGGCCATCGAATCAACTTGCAAGGGGTCCTCTTAGGTGTAATAATCAAATACTAATGGTAAACCCTGTCAAATAATAAACTTTCTTTAGGCTGATTTATTATCTACATGGAAACCAAACAACTGTCACATACTCATTATCATAGATGCTTTTATTGTCGTACTAAATAACCACCTTCTTTTGTGCTGACAGTTATCTACATTAACAACAAATCTACAACATCTTTATATGTTAGATTAAACATAACTATACAACAGAGGTTACTTTAGTAATATTACTTTATCTTGTTTAATCTAACATAAAAAACAAATGGTACAAAGAAAATTAACCGAAATACTCAAAAATCGACTAAAAATGTCCAGAAAAACTTAAATTTTCTTTGCTAGCTGAATTAATCAACCGGCTGGCAGAATCAATCGACCAATTCTGCTAGTTTCAGTTTATCGCTTGGTTAGCCAAAAACCACATAAATGAAATATGGCTTTTAGCAACTCTCGATCGACCGAAAAGCCACTTTCAATCGACCGAATCTAATAGTGATCAAATTGTTAGATTCAATCTCTAAAATTTGCTCGTCACTTTATCAACTCTAAAACCAAATAGAGTTTTCAATGGACAAAGTGAGGGTCGTTCTAGTCCTTATTAGGTCGAAAATGGGTTGAAACTCCATCATTTAAGTCGAAAATGACCAAAATCTGCTCAAAATTCAACTCAAAACTGAAAATTTTGCTAAAATTCAACCTGTGTGAATAATGTTTTCGGTAGACCGAAAATCAGAATCAGTTTGCCGAGAATACTATTCACGTATGGATCTGAAAAATTCCAAATCTGCTTAAATGGCTTCAAACATCAAAATAAATTCGAAAATTATGTTTTTAGCCCCAAATCCAAAATAAGAATGACCCATAAGCCAAAACCTAATTCTCATAGTATGAAATACTCAAGTAATCAAGTAAAATTACAAATCATGCATGTATAATCTAAACCCTAGAAATCTAAATAAGCATAGATTATGAAAACTACAAATTTGCATTAAAACTTAATCATTTTTAACATAAAATCCTACTCAGATACTACTTGTTAGGAATGAATATGGAATTGCAGATACCAAACACAAACTCTAGATCATTTATTCAAAACTGATAAGTAAGGATTCATTAAGTATACTTGAGTATATGATAGATGACTATAATCTGAACGATGAACCGAAGACGGAAGCAATAGAAACTAACTGGGATTGCCTAAGGATTTGGTCTTCCACACAACCTAATTCTTAAAACACTCAAATGAAACTCTGTGTAACTGATGCCAAACAACTGAGAGAATAAGCATACGTGAAAAGGTAGTGGAGACCATAACCTTAATATTCTCTTTATATAGTCCTTTGTTGGGTATTTATCATACACAACTGAGTGACTAATAGGGTATCTACATTGGTATCTATATCAAGTTAAATATCCTGATCTAACCTTATTAAATCACTTATTGGGTCTACTTAAGAATAATATAACCCAATACAATCGTTAAAATATGTGGTCCAATATAATAAATAGAATTTTCTAACAGCTACCATTTATATTTCATGTATCAAAAGATATGCACCTTATTAGTAACAAATGTACCATAATGTAAGTCATATCTGCCAGCTTCTAGAATTCAATAGTGCAGATAATTATTTGTTCTGTTTATATAGTTCAATAACATATATACCATAAAATAAATCGTATCTACCAGTTTCCCGAGTACAATAGTGTAGATTATTATTGATTATGTTTTTATAGTTCAGTAACATAAATAACATAAATTAAATCATATGTAGTAGTTTTCAAAATTTAGTAGCATAGACATTATTTCAATGACAATTTATATACTTTTATTAATGGCATACTAAGAAATTTTTTTTATTGAAAAAGATTTCATCTTTCAAAAATCTACACTCATTTTACTAGAAAAAGAAAACAAAAAAAAAAAAAAACAAGAAAGGAAAAAAAAAAAAAAAGAAATTCTACAATAAAAAGTATTAGGCTTATTTAGCATAGCTTTTAGAAACTACTTTTTAGATAAATATCAAAAGAGCTTCTAAGCTCTAAAAGCTCTTTTAGAGGGATCCAAACTCATGCAGCTTTTTTAAAAGAGTTTCAAAAAATATTTTGAAATTTTTTATTATTTTAATGAAAATTTGCACATATTTAGTATTATTTTAATAAATAACAAAACGATGTCATTTAGTCCTAAAATCAAAATTTCAAATATATACTATGATTTTAATTTCTTTTCTTCTACCTTCTACTGTATGTATAAAAGTACGAGTAAAACGTAAAAGTTATGATAAATGGTCCATATATTTTTTTAGTTTTTACACTCATTAAAATAAAAAGAGATAAAGCTTTCAAAAATATAAATAGAAAGAGAGGAAGCTTTCAAAAATATAAGATAAAAGAGAGAAAAAACATAATGTCAACAAGCTAAGTAACAATTGGATGCACAGTGAACACGTGGGCTCTGTACTTTGTGTTGGACCTATAAATTGTCATTTACCTCGGCAGCCCATAAATATACAAAGAAAAAAAAAAGTGTACTAAAAAAAGGCCATTTCGCTAAAACTTATAACAAAACGGACATTTCTTAAACGATCAAAAAAATCGGCAATTTTTTAAAATAAGATGAAAAAATGGGCATTTGTGATAAATTTTCTTGTAAGCAAAACAGTTTAAGATCCTTCTATGAAAAGTTTCTAAACTAGCCTAACAAACACCTCAAGTTCAAGTTTTGACTTTTTAGTTTCTAAAAGTTTACAATAGTAGATGGTTTGTATCACATTTAGAAATCTAAAATCGTGACTTTTAGTAATTTTAAGTGAAAATAAAATAAAATCGTAATTTTAAATGAAAATAAAATAAAATATAAATTTATGAAATTCATGAGAAGTCAAGTATTAAATAATTTTATTTTAGTCCTTAAATCATTATTAACTCCATAAAAAAAATTAACTCTATAGTAGTTTTTAATTTCTTGAAAAAAAAATTCATGTTAAAGATCAAACAAATTTCCAATTATCTCATTTGGATACTTGTTGAGAAATCATGAATTTCGGTAAATTAAATTGAGCTAAAAATTTAAATCTAATGTCCAAAATAATTTATATTAAATAACTTGTAATTTCAAGTTCTCAAATTAATAGCAAAATCATCCTCATAAATCCACTTAGTAGAGTCACTGATTTTGTCTAAATAAATGGACAATGAAAGAATTTAACAGAGAATAGATACCCAATAGGGAATAATAGTAGAAGTGCAAGTACAAGCTATGTAGTGTAGAAGTGTAAGTACAAACTATGTAGTTTATCTAACAACCATAATGACTACTACAAATAAACAAATACCTTAAAATAGGAGAAATAGAAGCGTAAGCATTTACTTGCTCAGTAGAAATTCAATTACCTTTTTGAATGGAAGCAATTTTTACTAAACCTGCATTGTCAATACCTTTCTAAAATCCATTTATAAATCAAATTTATTGAACAATTGATATCTATAATAATCACATATTTAATCAAAACTAGAAATACATAATTATACATATTATACATCAACTAATATAAATAAGTGAGCTCTCATCCTCCCATCATAATCATATATACTTTCATAATAGAGGTACTCAGCATCCTGATACTACCCGTAAGTGTGCCAGCTAAAAAGCTTGTGCAGAGACCTAGATCTTTCATCCAGCGATGCAGTAGCAACTACTCTAATAAACACTAACAAATCATATATTACTCAAAATACATTCAAAAATATTAAAATTAAATTTTAAGAAATCAGTCACAAATATCAAAAACTCACCAGAGAGATATAAGAGGCGATTCACAACTGAAACTAGTCAAGTCCGACATCGGGAGGAGTCCTGGGTTGCTTGGGTGGTCGACGGTAGCATTGGGTAGGGAAAACACTGGAAACAGCTATGAAGGGCTACTTCTTCATGTGGTTCCTCCAAGCACATAAGCCATTGATAAGCCCAATGACCACCAGTGTTGCTTCTGTTAGGGTTTATGCCCTAAAAGCATGTATATTTTGGATATTTGTTGAATTAATAAAATGATATTTTTCTATTTGAATTTGTGTATAATTGATATGTCATTAAACATCAGAAAATCCTTGGTTTATTTATGTGACCATAAATTTAGCATAAAAGTGTTATAGACATGAGGATTAAATTTATGGATAATAAACTAAATATAGTCCGTAATAATTAATTAAAGTTTAGGATCTTTAATTAAATATTATTAGTACGGTCCATTAACATTGAGAATGTAATAGTCTTATCTGGACTATTGATGTGTTGACATCACAATGAAGGTACTTTATATAATTTGATTATATAGGACTAGACCAGACATGATTTGAATCTCACATAAATTCCGTTAATTGTTGAGAGTTCAAATAATATCACTAGATGATCATATGTAGATCAATCTTAATCCTGAGTA